>VKKT01002340.1:26816-39133 GCA_008038995.1 Haliotis laevigata | reverse complement strand
GGAATATTGCTAAAAGCGGCGTAAAACTAAACTCAGTCAGTCAGTCAGTCTGATATGACAAGTGACAGGTGCCTCAAGGTAAGACACATGACTATAATTAAATACCCCAGATACTGTATTCTGCCAGTAACATCACAGACATGTAGCTTTTGACACAATCAACAGAAGAATGTCCACAGATTTCACCAGTTCCACCTAGGCTATTCCCTGCTTTCTCCACACTTCAGCAACATAACAGCAGAAGCTTCATTCTCATATATGATAGGCATCACTAGTAAATGTTCTAAACAGTGTGTGTCCGAAGCAGAAAATGCTCTCTGCACAATGAGATGCTTTTAGTTGGTAGGATGCTTCAAATGGTTAATAAATTAATTTACATTATGTGTCACGTCTTCATCAAGGCTACATCACATGTCCATAAGCTTATTTAGAGTTGTAACTTGTCTAAATTGTGGTGATACGTTCTAGAATTAGAACTTCAATAAATCAAAGCACTATGGCGTGAAACTTTATTTGCAGTTAACTTTCCATTTCATTACTGGGCCTACACTGATTGTCACTTAAGGAAATATTTAGTTTTCCTCAATCCAATCCTAACAAAATCATACATATCTGCCACTTGCAACTGTATTGTTTCATCCACATAGCAAAGAAAAGTATTTCCCTGAAGGGGAACACTTATTTTCAAATTATTAATGATAAATATTATCAGAGTGAGCTGGGGTTTTGACAACAATCTAGTTTGTATATCTCATAGTACCTGAACTACATTATTTTCCTTTCTGCTCAGCCTTTCAACAATGCTAAAGCCCTAAATGAAGCAAGTCTAGTTTTCCTCAGAATCTTCCATCTCACTTGGTCTCCTTTTCAGTTTAAAGGGAATTATTTGTTTCTATCAAAATTATATGTATTCAGCGAGTAAGCATCAGTTTCCAATCCAGTATATTTCAACACTTTAACCACTCAGGCTACCTTACATGCATCAGTGAGTTTGTTTTCAGGCATTTAGACATTTTCATGATTTAATCAGTTTTGACAGATCATTGCTCTATATTATAATCACATTTACAAAATATCACAAGGATTTGTTGGATTTGTTGAAAACATTGCATTCTCAAAGAAACATGCATTATTTCACTATGGAGAAACTGACACCTGGAAATGTGCAACATGACATACACCTGTCAATAAGCTTTGAAATTCCTGGGTCTCAGTTTCACACCCAGGAAACTGACATAAATATATATTGAACTAATTAGCCAGCCTCTGAATGGCACATGTACACCCAATTGTTCAGGAGACAGGCTTTGTAAGGTAGGCTTAATGGAAGTTATTAGCAAGGTGTTAATTGCTTGCAGGCCTTGACAGCTTGTTGTTACACAACCAGGGAACAAAGGAGACAGGTTCTTTGTGTGTGGACTCTAGCAGAGGATCATCCTTTCCCTAATTACACGCCTTAATACTGTTTCCTGTTATGGGATCCCATATATATATACCGAGGAAATTCCCACATTTTATTTTAGGCCAGCATGTCCTCCTTTTGACTGAAGTATCTAAGCGTTAGTAAATAGGTAGGTGAAGTTTTGTCTTTAACCAGTATATTGATGAAAAGATTTTTAAATATTCTCATGGCGGATAAATGTTGTGCTGAAAATTGTTGCATTCATTCAGATTCTTTTCTTTAAAAAAATCCCAAGCAATGCCTTTGTAATGCAGCAATTATTGACTTCAAATTCCTGTCATGAACTACTGCCATGGTACTCTCTATGACTTACTGCAATGGTACGAGGCGTTATGGAGTGCTACTGTCTCTGACTTGATGCAGTGGAACAATGGTACTAGGCGTTATGGAGTGCTACTGTCTCTGACTTGTATAAACAATGTTTTTGTTCAGTGCTGGTTTCTATGACTTGACACAAAGGTATAAACAATGATTTGTGTGCTGCACATCTATGACTTGCATAATTGAATGGTATAAACAATGATTTTGTGCAGTGCTGGTTTCTATGACCTGATACAAAGTATGATCAACAAATGTATGCAGTGCTGCTTATCACTGGTAGGAATGAAATGCCATCATCTATGACTTGATCATCTATCATCTATCCAAAGTATTATCAGTGGGGCGATGGGATTGCCCAGTGGTTAAAGCTTTCGCTCGTCGCGCCTAAGACACGGGTTCAATTCCCTATATGGGCACAATGTGTGAAGCCTATTTCTGGTGTCCCCCTGCCATGATATTGCTGGAATATTGCTAAAAGCGTCATAAGGCTAAACTCAATCAATTATGAGTGACTTGACCCAGTGCTAAATTATGACTTGATGTTATGGCACTATCCATGTCTCAGTTATACTGTTTTATGATTTAATGTAAAAGTATTGTGAGTTATATTTGAAATGCCAACATTTTCACAGGTTACTTTGGGGAAAGGGTAAGGTATTTAGCTGATATCTTATAGTGTTCAACTCCCAACATGTGAAACTACACGTGACCCACCGAGTATCAACAAAGGTCAAACAATGACTAAGGACAAAGAACAAATTGATGTACAACAATGAATTAACTATGAAGGACAAGCCCCCACTAATTACACCCTCTGGCTATATTAATTCATTCAGAATGACACGTGTATACATATTACATGACAGGTGCTAATTGCTTCTGTGTGAACTGGAGGTAAGGAAGTTAACAATGGCGCACTTTGTTGGGCTTAGAAAATTATATGTAATTGATCTGTATAATTACCATTGTGAATGGCTCAGAAAAAAAAATGATTCAATATTTCTGTTGGTAATGTCAAGTTACACATTTCTTTAAATATTTCTGTTTAGATGTATTTTTGTGGTTGTACTATGTTAGAAATGTGGAGGCTCACGGTGTCGTTCAGTTTTGCTCATAAGAATTTCACTATTCTAAACATAAAGCTTGACGAAAATATGGACTCAACTTATTACTTTGAACCAAAATCTATAAAATCAAACGGTTATAGTGTCAGTATAAAGGTGTTTAGTACTCTCCCCACCTTGTCTCTGTACTTGTTGGTATCCACCATTATGAACGTCTTGTTTCCACGATAGAGACAGTTGATGTTGTCTACAGCATCAGCATGGACTACAGACTTAGTTCCCCCACTGCTGAACCACATCATCTATAAAAAAATATATAAAATTTAGATATTATGCTTCATCAAATGTGTACTACATTACTCATCACTGATCATAAATTACCGAAAATTTGATTTAAGAAAATTTGGAGAGAAAATATATATGTTGGAAATACATCTTTAGTTAAAAGTCAATACTAAACATGACAATATGCCCAGTTCATAAGTTACAATTTTGGGAATTTGCTAAAGTAACATTTAAAATGGCATATGCACATTTTTTGTGTTTTCACTCGGAAATCTGACATACCGCAGTGACCACACTTTCTTCCATTAACTGAGTACACTGGACTGCACATGGGAACACCAAGTCACCCCTGGAAATACACATTTACAATACAATGAGAAAAATGTTTCATCTTCTCTGGGTCCGGAGTACCTACAGATTACTATAAAATTGCTGCCTCACATCCTTTGACAATTTATGAAATGCAAAAGATACAAGCTAAGTGACTCACTTTTTGACTAATTTTGCAACTAAAAGCAGATGTTTAAGATACATATTACATGAAGAAAATGAACACAGAACTGTACCCAAGATACTCTGGGACACCATCGACCATGTAGTGTTCAGTTTTGTTGTAAATCTTTATAAAATCTTGAAACTTCATATCTTCAGTATTTTGATCTCTGCTCTCTTTCTTAATTGTTTCAAGATGAACGGTACTGTCTTCCGGTAAATCAAGCGACAGAAAATAATCGTCTGTCCACAAAGTGAAAGCAGGTGATAACTTTGCAGCTCCTGTCATCTTTAGTGGTTTAGACCCAAAAACATAGTCGGTCAAAAACGCCCTTTGGTCAGGAAAACCATCGACTGTATCAATCTGTCTACTTGGACGACCTGATCCAAACGGTTTCAGATGCCCCGGCTCACTTGTCAAATCCTTAGCAGATTGTTTACCATTTTCTGGGGTTTCCAAAATAACAGTCCCTAACATAAAGCTGACAATGGTAACAATATGTGAACATTTCATGGTCGACACAACAACTAAGCCACGTCAATAGGATTTCATGTCACGATTTAGCTGTCTCTAAAATAACGGATCTTCCTCTTGTCCCTAAAGTCGTTCCGCAAACAAATCCAAGGCTGAACTTCACTGCAGCCCACATGGAGCTTACATATTCCTAACGACAAACCATATACCATATCTGTTGTTAAAATCATCTGCATTCTTAAATGTTAAAACATCGTCAAAAATTCTATTGCACTACAGTGAAATCATAAGTTGAATATATTAATATATAACTATTGCTTGAACTGTGTGTATGTTTCAACATACAAAGTAAAAGTTAAAGTTAAATGCAGCGTCAGTCAATCGATCATTACAGTTATAGGGTATGATATTGTATGACTGTTATTTTGGCTGCATGCTCATATATTCTTTCTTTATAATAAATGTATTCACACTCAACTATTATACTTAACATATATCAACCATCAAGCCTAATATATCAATATAAATAGCCACTAAGAAAGTAGTACACAGTTAAATTTGCATATGACACTGAAACCGGTTGACTGAACTGGAATGATGTACAAAATACTACGATTGATTTTTACATTACGACCAAAAAAATATTTTTCAGAAGGCATTATACTTAATTTTGCCATATGAAATGTTAATGTTCAGGAAAACATAAAAATATGATAAATCTGTAACCTGTCGGCAAAGAAAAGGCCCCCGACGATATGTCACGTGACCTCTCCGCCATTTATCCTTTTTCTACCTTGGCCAACAAATCTCTACCAGTAAATTTTGAAAGGTCTTACTGCGGTAGAGGAGTTTTCTTAAAGCTCTGCGAGGTAAGAATTTATTGCTTAGGTTACCTGGAACCATTTTGTGTATTTTTGCTTGCATTTAAGTAATAATTGCCTGCTGAAAACGTTTTTCAAACATGAGCCTTCGCTTGACTCTTCGCTCGCCACCTTCATGGCCATGGTGTGCGCGGTGAAAGACAAAGGGATTTCTTTGTCCTGGTTGTTTGTTGTATCTGATGTTGGTGACAGTGGATTTTGATTGTCCGAATTTGCAAACCTAAGCGTTTGCAATCTGTCCTGGACCTCGCATACACGTTGAGTGTTTCATCACTGTTGTGCGTCAGTTGATTTTGCTATTTGCAAACACGTGGTCTCTCCGCGTGGGCATGGCTGCCGCCGACCCACGCTGATCAGTCTTCGAAGTAGGTCAACAGGATACGGTCGGGTTTTTTCTCCGGGCTTGGGTATTGACAATCGATAATGGAGTATATTGTGTATTCGTGCGTGGTAATGTGAGAAGTACGTCAATATGAGTCTCATTTTGTGGAATTATTTGTTAATTTCTTCAGGACAGTTCAAAAAGATTCTTTGTTCAACAGTGATGTGCCCTGTCAATGTGTGCGTTGCCTTTTCATGAACAGTAATTATGATTGTCAAACAAGGTTATTTTACTGATAGGCATAAAAAACATTTCTGAAGATGGTAGTATGGATCAAATTGTTTTAATGTTTCAGCATAATTTTCATCAGACCTGCTTATTAATTAAAAAGAAGTGATTGAATGTTTTTCTTTCTTCTTTGTAGTAATGACCACAAACGGTGAGGAGCAAATGGACCAAATGACAGAAGACAAATTATTAGCCGAAGACGAAAAAGACGACCAAATGGATTTTGAAATTAACGGCAGAGCGGAGGACTTGCAAAAATTAACTGACTATGGAATTGACAGAAAAGTGTCTGAAGAATTGGTCAAAATTTATTTAACAGGTATGGGAAAATAGCCAACTTTTGGCTTATGTTCTAGACAGCCTCATTCTAGTGAGATGACACAATACTGCTGAGATAATGCTAAAGTATATTATCTGTTGTAATTGAAGTATTTAGGTGTAGCATTACTTATCACATACAGTAAGTATTTGTTGAACAGCCATGTTAATGTTGCAAAATTCATTTCAGGAAAACTCACCCCATCTGATCTAGATGAACGCGCACTAGACGCGCTTAAAGAATTCAACGCCACTGATGCAATAGAGGTCTTGAAACAGTTTTGTGACAGCAACTTAGAACATGTGGGCAATAAAAGTGCATTTTTGTGTGGACAAATGAAAACGTACCGCCAGAAGAGCAAACAAGGCGGTGCTGCAACACAAGCCAAGGGCCCAGATGAAGCCAAGCTGAAAGTGAGCTATTGTTGAAAATAATGTGAAGTCATTTGTGACCTTTGGTTCGTTGTATTCTTGGACAAAATTATGAATATAAGTCTTAATCGATTCTGAAATGCAGAAACCTTTAAACTTTTTTTTTTCATATTTCTGACATTATGGACACTTCTTTGACCAAAGAAATTTGTTATTCCTAATGTATTTGTGCAATTCTCTATTTCAGGAAATTTTAGATAGAACTGGATATTCATTGGATGTCACTACGGGTCAGAGAAAATATGGAGGACCTCCACCAAATGAGGATGATGTACAGCCAGGTCCAGGTCACGAGGTTTGTTTTTAACTAATCCGAATTACCTCTATTGTTCTTAAGGGCGACTTTTACTTCTAGACTAAGAATTAAGCAGCGAAGTGGTATGACCTTTCTGACAGTAAGTTGACATCCAGGTTTAGCAAGCGAAGTACTGCAATTTCAGTACGTATTTATAGTTTTGTAAAACCGGCATTCCTAGCTCTGGGCGGTGGGGTAGCCTAGTGGTTAAAGCGTTTGCTCGTCACACCGGGTTCAAATCCCCACATGGTACAATGTGTATAGACCATTTCTGGGTTCCCCGCCGTGATATTGCTGGAATATTGCTAAAAGGGGCATAGAACCAAACTCATTCACTCCTAGCTCTGTAGATTGTACTGCTTCTCGTAATGGAGGGATAGGCACATCTAGAGCCACATGAATGTATAAAATGATATTTGAAAAACCTCATTAAATTTATGGTCTCACTTCAAGTTTAACCTGTTTCTCTTTTTAAAATTAAATATCATTGTTTATTGTTTCAGGTCTTTGTTGGCAAAATTCCAAAAGATCTGTTTGAAGATGAACTTATTCCATTGTTCGAGAAGTGCGGAAGGATCTGGGATCTCCGGCTCATGATGGATCCCCTGACAGGCCTTAACAGGGGATACTGCTTCGTCACATTCTGTGACAAAGTGGGGGCACAAGAAGCTGTCAAGCAGGTACATGTTTTGTGGAATACATTGCAAAAATATAGTTAATTAACATTGCAATTATTTTCTCTCCACAAAATAAATTTATATCTTAAGTCCCAAAAGGGCAAACAATGTGTTAATTTATTGTTGTTGTAAATCGCTGTAATAAAGTTACATTGGATTTTCCCTTGTGCTGGTAATTTAAGGCAGAAATGTTTCCATACACTTTTGCACAGGCAGAGGTGATCTTGTCATTGTACCCCAAATGCATGGGTCATGGTTTGCCTGGTGCACACTTTCGCTGAGGAATCATTAATGCTGATTATCTCTTGCTATTTCAGCTGGACAACTATGAAATCAGAAAGGGCAAGACGTTGAAAGTTAACATCTCAATTGCCAACCTGAGGTTATTCGTAGGAAACATTCCCAAAAATAAAACAAAGGAGGAAATCCGAGAAGAATTTGGGAAAAGAACAGGTTAGTTAAAATAAGCAATTGGAACACTGCATCATGATTGAACTAAGTAACACATGAAACTAACCATCCCTTCAGCCTTTGTTCTTAAAATAAGTTCAGATTGTGCAAGTATGGGCTATCTCTGTATTTCTTTTGAAATCAATAAATGACATTCATGTCCATTGTCTTCACACTGTATACTCTTTCTTCTAGAGGGTCTCACAGATGTCATCGTGTATGGATCAGCGGACAACCAGAAACTGAAAAACAGAGGATTCTCATTCCTGGAATATGACAGCCACAAATCTGCTTCCACTGCCAAAAGGAAACTGGGAAGTGGTCGTGTTAAAGTCTGGGGTTGTGATATTATTGTTGACTGGGCTGATCCTCAGGAAGAGCCAGATGATGAGACAATGCTTAAGGTAAGCTTGTTACTACAAATGATACTATGATCCTCTATGAAATGTTACTTCTCAAAGCAAGAGTTGCACTGGCAACAGGGAATTAAAGTCGAATCATTGATGTGAATGTGATAAATGTGGTATTACACCTGGTAAATGGCCGCGGAAGATACTTTCTGGTTACTCATGAGTGTTTAAGATTAGTTCATTTTCCCTACTCTGTTGAACTTTGAAATCTTGTTTCAGGTTAAAGTGCTATATGTTCGCAACTTGACTGCGGATGTAACAGAAGAAATACTTAAGGAAAAGTTTGAAGCCTTCGGCAAAGTTGAACGAGTGAAGAAAATCAAGGACTACGGATTTGTTCACTTTGAAGATAGGGATCATGCAGTCAAAGCAATGGATACTCTTAACAATACAGTAAGATTAAATGTTTTTGTGTTTAGCAACTAAGGTTAAAGAATTACAGAACATTTGCAATATTACAACCATACAGCAAATGTTAATTTTCTTGATACGTATGCAGACTGGTGTTTCATCACTTCCCCACTGAATAATCTCAAAATATGTACTTACTGTTCAGTTGAGCAAAGCTAGAAGTCTTTTGCTCACAATTCAGTTTGATAAGCACCACAGAAGAAAGGCCATTTTGAACTTTTGGTTGTTAATGGTTATAAATGTCTGTGGAGAGAAACGTTATACCGCTTTCTACACATTCTTTGTGGATGTTTAGATTGAATATGCAACTACACAGCTGATAATGCTCCTGGATCTTGGCATCATCTGTCGTTAATACTGGAATGTACTGAAGGATTGAAAAAGGCCTCAGTAGGGTTGTGCACAAATAACTATTTTCACACATCTGTGATTTATGGATATCAAAAGCAGAAATAATTTTTCTTTACAGAAAGTTGGGGGCATGGACATCGACATTTCTTTGGCCAAACCTCCATCAGAGAACAAGAAGAAAGAACAAAGGAAGAGGGACAATGAACGAAGACAATACATGAGAGGCTTTATGGGGTACGAATTTGCTTTCTCAATTCCATTTAGATTATTTTGACACATACGTTTACACTTGTAAGTACCTCAAATACATAATACATGGAGTATTGGGGATAAGTTCTTTGTACAATGCGCGCGCGCACATCAAACATCTTACATCACTGATTACAAATATTGTACAACTTCCCGTAATGCAATGTGTTCTGCTCCTTGCCACTCCCTTGCCTGATTATTTTCAACAGTTGAACTGATATCACAAAGTATCATGAATACACACTTTTAAACACCAATAGACATTATTGTGAGAGTTGGAAGCCAGTAAAAAGTAAATGAAAGACCTAAGATAGTGGTGTCTTCCACCTCCCAAATCTATATTTACTGTGAAGTTAACAAGACATCTTTTGCATGCAGCAGGTTGACAAGTACCACAGAAGACAGCCCATCTTAAGCTGACTGCTTTCTGGTGGAAATAAAAATCTGTGGAGAGAATTGTTGTATCGCTTTCTACACATTCCTTGTGGGTGTTTGGATTGAATGTACAACTACAGATACATGGATGTTATGTATGCTTTTTCCCCAATCCCTTTTTCCTAGTACCATAGCTATGATTGTGTTTCCCCTCAGATATGACGACTTCTGGGGCCCCCCAGCTGGCGGGAGAATGCCCCCTCCCAGTGGGCCCCCGCGAAGAGGTGGCTTCCGGCCACCACCTCCACAAGGAAGATATGGAGGTAAGCATCTACATGTGTATGTCCTTCCTTAGTTGTTCCTGTATCCTCTTTGGCTCACTTCAATTGTATGGTCCTCGAAGGAACTGGTGACGTTTTGGCTGTCAAAATTGCTTGCTTTGGAAAGTTTGTGCGGTATTGTAGATGTAGTAGCATTCAAAAATGGCAGTTACAAAATTTTGTTTTTTGGCTTTTGACTGTTTTGAGTAGTAAAATTTTGTTTTGTTTGGGCGGAACCCTGTTTGAGTTGATGAGGTAGCTATGTGGTGTAGTAAATCGTAACAAAGCTCTGTGTGGGACTTGTTTCAGATCCCTACTATGAAGATTATGGTTGGTTTGACTACGATGACTACTATGGAGGCTATGGTCCCCCAGTCCCCCGAGGCCGTGGGCGTGGCGGCCCCCCTCCCCCAATGGTTAGTAAACCTGTTCTATCATCCTTACTGCCTTTACTCGCGAGTATCACAGTATCAGTTCCAGATCTATATCAAAGTTGTAGAACTGGCGTTCCCTAGCTGTGTATATTAAAGATGTGACGCTATGCTACTTCCCCTAATGGAGGGAATAGCACGATTCATATCAACAAAAGTAAAAAGGCAGTGAAAATCAAAATTTCAAAAATTTGCCAGAATTGGCAACCAAAAAGGAAAAGCTATCGAAAGTACCAAAAAAATGTAACTGCCTACATTTTGGCCCAAAATTTGAAAAGAAAACCTGAACCTTCAAAATTTCACCTTCAAAATTTCAAAGAGGGAGCACACATACATGTTAGGTTCGTGTATATTTATATAGATATGTTCATATGTAGAGATCATTAAGAATTAATCGGTAAGAACTTTAAAGTTCTATTTAATGGAGTTCAATATCTTTTAGTAAAATTCTTATAGTATGTAAGGTTGATGGTCTACAAGTATGTTTTGCTTTTCAGGCTATCCGTGGGCGTGGGGCCCCGCCCCGAGGCCCTTCCCGAGGTGGGCCAGGGGTGCGGGGAGGCCCTGGGCGTGGCGCCCGTGGCCGAGGCGTGGTAGGCCCCAGGGGCAGAGGAAACGCCCAACCGAAGCAGTTGAGAGGGGGAAAGAGGAAAGCAGGGATGGAGTTGCACGTGGGACAATCAAAGAGGAGGAATCTGGATAGCTGGGGTAACCAGCCTATCCCTCAACAGCCCTTAGATCAGTCTGGATATGGTGGCTACGGTGGAAATGACTCTCAGTGGTACCAGGATTCATACGGTCAAAATTGGGGCTAAATCAAGAGGTCGACCTGCCTTTCATCCTTTGTTCAAACTAAAAACAAAAATTGCTGAGCAAAATTTGAAATTTTTTACTTCTGGCTGTTTCCTCGTGGAATATATATGTACATATTCATCCTAACATCCCCACATTTGGAAAGAAGATCGAGCCAAAATTGGAGTTATTTTGTGCAAGAATTGGAACTTTCTCCACCTATTTACCAGCTTGATACATGGATACTTTTCAAAATCATATGGCCTTTCAAAATCTAAAAGGTCTGGCAGCTGTTGTGATTAACAAAATTGCATAAACAGTTACCCATCGGACACACTTGAACATCAATCATGAATCACTTAAAGGTGAAGGAATTCAAATCATGGAATTTCCAAATTGTACTGGAAGCTATTTTACTCATTTGCTGTAATCATTGTCCTTTTGTGCTGGAAGACTTTTGTTTCATTAGTGCATTTATTTTATCATTCGCTGTAAAGAAGTAAGCCTAAATTATGGCAAATGTGTGTATTCATTTGGCTCACAACCAACTTGTCATCAAGTTCATTTCACAAACTTTGTAATATTTCACATTTATCATTGTGGTTTGTAGTGTCTTTTTCTTTTTGGCATTTAACAGCAGCTACTTATGTAATCCAACAACAAAAAATAGTAAAATTGGCAAATAAAGTCATGGTTTTATGTGTAGATGTCGGAATTTCAAAATCTGTCATTTTTTTCCCCCCTCTTCACGCGTGAACAAATTGTTCATAGGAAGAATGTTCACAATGAAATTTTGTAATAAAATTAGGTTTCAAAATTTGAGACCTCAAAACTATGTTGCATTTGGCTGGCTTTGACCAGTTTTTTGGTCCTTTTTGGTGAATGCAGTCAGTCCCTCACAAGTGGTGGACCTCTACAACCATGGCACCGGAGGCACAGGGACTATCAGGTAAATGGCAAGCAGGTGGATAAACAAGAACTTTTCCAAAGTACCAACCAATTGGCAATTTCATAAAAAATATGTTCCTTGTTCTTAAACTTGCATTGCTTGTTTGTTCACTGCTATCCCTGTTTTGGTGATTGGTTTGTTTGCCATGACATGCATTCACAGGGTACAGGTAAGCTTTACTGGAGGTATGAACCAAGACTTACTTGAAGTAAGGGGTAGGGTAGCTTAGTGATTAAAGCATTCGCTAGTCATGCCGAAGACCCGGGT
>VKKT01002339.1:82086-97244 GCA_008038995.1 Haliotis laevigata | reverse complement strand
GCCTCTTACGAGAAGCATGGGTTACTGAAGATCAATATTCTAACCCGGACCTTCACGGGTCAATGGACAATGTATCATAGAATGGGTAGTCTCAAGGGACTGACGTTTTATATTTACCTGGTGCACAAGAGCTACTTACAGAACGTAAGCCCGGGTAAGATAAAGTGGCATTTGTCATTTGTTTCCCCCAAAAGTGTTGAATAATAATACATTGATGTTTTGTTGTCTGTGCAAAGATGTCTTAGATTTCGAGAGAAGATTGGTAATTCAACCTTATTTTTCAATTCTAAATTCATATATGTTTTTGTTGTTTGTATCAAGCTATAATAAAGGATAAGGATTGTTTTAAGGTCGAATTTGTTTATAAATTCGATGAAGTTTAGAAACCACCCGTTTTCATTCAAAAGATCATTTATAAAGTGGATTCCTTTCGAGTTCCAGTATGTGTAATGGATGTGTTTTTGTTAATCATGATATTACAGTTATGCCAGATTGTCTGGCTGAGAAGATCTGTATCCGCTTGTGGTTTGATATAAGTCAAACCAGGATGAGACTAGGTCTACGTAAATTGTTTGAAATAATTTCATCTTTCAAATGATGACAACTGAGTTCTAAAATATTTATAAAACTAATTTTTGGTAAATTCATATCAATAAGTTTGGTCCATGGTGATGGTTTCTTATTGTAACGTTTAAGTACTGACATCATTTGAGCTTGGACTATCTCCTTTATCTTGGTTACTTTGAAACCTCCATCTTTTTGACTGCATATAAAATGATTTCGCTTTAATTCATCGGGTTTATTTTTCCAAATGAATCTGAAACATTTATTTTGAAAATCATTTTCAGACGGATTTGGAATTGAAGAAAAATGCTGGTTGAGTTTTAGCACAATTAATGATTTTAACACAGTGTTTCTACCAGGGGGTGGTGGGGGGTGGAGTGTGTGGAGTGTGTGTGTGTGTGGGGNGGGGGGGGGGAGTTGAGTTTTCTGGCGGACCATAATTTTATCAAGGTTTGGCATTTTAAAAAGCTTTTCATCATAATTCATTTTTATTATATCATCTAGGTCTAAACTTTAATTAATACCAAACAGTGTGAAAGAATCTTGATGCCAATTCAGTTTCCACTCGGGGCTTAATTTCATTCTGGAACTAAGTGGCGTTTCTGTCTATACTTGTATTGTCTATCATCCCACCAACCACCCTTTCAGCACTAGACAGTGTCTGGCTGCATTATAATTTGTAAGATCGATTAATGAGAACCATAACCTTACGGATCGTGTTATTGCAGAACCTACATGGAGTATGAATGAAGGTTAGGTGGACAGTCTAAGAAGCAAAGTGTCAGAGAAGCCAAGTGCTTCCTTACTGCACTCATTAAACATGCCGTTTACAGAATGTTTTAGTGTTATTGCCCAGACAGAAAGAATTAAGAGACACATTCCACATGATTGATCCTATCCACATGACGATAATTCATATTTTACGGTTCACCTTCTGAAGATACTTTCTGTAGCTGAACTTCCGATGGAAAAAACCCTGTACAAATTAATATGTATTTCCCATATCTATTTTTCTCCAAAACACGACACGATCACTTAACAAATATATTTTTTAGGTCGTCCATTAGTGATGTCTACGCTGAAGGAAAGCAGTATTTACATTTCTGACGTGTAGCAGTCTGGCCTTCAGTTGGAATATGTATCTTCATGGACATAAAAGACATTGGTAGCAGAAAACCGGATTCGCGTTCACGAGTTCCTGTCAGAAACTTCCTAAATGTCCATTGTAGCTGCGACTCCGCGTCAGTAAACAGATTACTGATTGATAGACGTGTAAATGATTAAGTCTGGTTTTCTCGGCTGTAGCCAAACTCGGTCACTTATGATTTATCACTGTTTCAATAGATAGACCAGAGAAGAATACTGTCATAATTCACAGACAAATGACAACTGATACCCATACTGATAAATACATTTTATGAAAAAGATGAGGGAAATAATGAAGATTCGCAACACATAACCTCACCCAATCAGGATTCTTGAAAATATTTATTGACTGTATTTGAAATATGGAAGCCCTACACACTAGAATCTTAACACCTATTTTGTTGTTTTTACGTGTAGAGACCAAGGACGTAAGTTTGAAGTATGTGATGACAATAATATCCTTCGCCAGTTATTCAAATATAAATCAAAATATCGTTAGCAGTCCACTACCTTTCAAATCATTATGAATCTTGTGGAAGCATATGTTTCAGTATGGGCAAAAAGAGAAGAGGATCTTTGAATGTATTTCAGAGTACATATAAACCTTTGCCAACTTCTGCCAAAGCCATGCTGTCTGCAGAATCTGACGGTTTTACCGTTTCGCACTAGTAGTGTTATTAACGAGAACATTCATCGCGAAATGGGTAATGACTTGGGAGAATGACCTATACTTAGATACAGAACCTAATTTTAAAAAACTCAGACAATAAAAATGCCAATCAGTGAAACTCATAAACTATATAGGAGACCGTTCTATTGCTGGAATTAACGAATGCTGGCCATGGTAAGGTGCTTCTGTATTCAGTAACAATACGAGATCTGTGTGCTCTTGCGTTGTCATGCTGAAACACAAAATGACGTCTAAATGATGGCGAGCAAATGGCACCATGACCACTGACACATCGGGGAATAACATGGATAGGTGTTCTGCCAGTCACAGTGATCCCGACCCAAACCGTATCTGAGCCCCACCCTAAGACGATAGTTCCTTTTAACGTGAACGATATGAACACTCTCAGTTCGTCTACGCCACACCCTGTTGCACCTGTCCAAAGTAAACTTTGATTCATCCTAAAATATAACGCTTGCGCAGCGACAATTGGACAAGCACTTGCGCACTTGACACAAACGCCTTCTTGCAGTTATATGACAGTCCATCAATTGTGGGAACATCGGACATGCAGGTTCCATCTGGATAGCTGATTACGAATCTTCTGTCCTCTCACCTTGACACCTGCAGTTCTGTGAAGGTCATCTCCACTTTGAGAATCATTTTTACCTTGGTTTTGTAACGCAGTCGTTCTGATGAAACTGTTCTGTACACTATTTGTCGCCTTTGGTGGACCAGATCGACGTCTCTCATCAACGGCATTTGCCTGTCACTATCGTAACTCTAATCTGCTAATTACTAACTGTGAAACGTGAAAAGCTCGTGCCTCAATGCCGCTCCTCAAGCCGTATGTAAACCAATGAGTTTGAAACCAACATTCAGTCTGGTTTTCATTACTGAATTGTAGAGCGGCACACTGACATGTTTCACTGTAAAGTTTGAATGTTACCCCTATCATGTTCACGGTCACATCATGAAAACCGCATGCACGAACGTGACGTGTTTGCGCGAAATTCATAACACGTTGAGAATGGAAAAATCATTTTGTAACTTCATAAATATGGTCATATAACCTGATTCCATATAATATCACCGAAAATGGAACATTGCTTCTGCGTTTAAGTAGTATAGTTTATATAGAGAAAATCTATAGAATAACCAACCTCGATAATCCGAGAAGAAAGCGGAAGGGGCTAAATGAACAATATAGCCCAATACGATGTATTAAATAAATATATGTACGGTAGTTGGACGTTAGAAACTCATACATTATCTGATCACCAGTAGACTATTTCACTGTTAACAGCAGAATTTTACGAAAGCATCTGACAAAGACAGACATATGACTGGTTGCAATAAAGACTTCAGTTTGTTTTCTCCCAAAACAGGCCGAATACCTTCAGTCAGTTACAAGCATAGGTTTCAGGTACACTAGGTACATAACCCGGATTTGGGAATATTCCATCTCTTCGGCGACGGTCTGTAGATAATCGAGTCGGGACCAGCCAATCCAGTGGCCAATAGCCTGTTCATCGATCTATGCAACTGCGATACGATGGCAATGTGTCAACCAAGTCAGTGAGCACGACCACCCGATCCCGTTAGTCGCCCCTAGTATGTGTTGCTGAAGATCAATTCTCACCCGGATCACATTAACCCCGAATCTCCGTGGGTTACTTTAAGTGTATTGGCCGATATAGTCTCATTTTACACACTGGCAAACACAATAAAACAGCTATTTGGCCCTTGACGACCAGTGGCAGATATTTCAAGATGGACGAGATCATTTACTTTCTGGCGATGACGTATTATATCAAAGAGTGATGCGTTTAAGATACTATATTTATCTATAACTAATTATAAATATCTGACGACATTCACATAAGTGTGCATCGGGTCATATATCACAATACTTTTCCCATTATATATTTGCGGAAGCGATGTAAAGTTCTATAACTGGCTAAAGTATACTTCCTCTAAGTACCACTACTACTACTACTACTACTACTTCTACTACTACTAATGAGTCCATTTGTAACGCGCTAAACCAGAAGGTTTAGGTATGCTCATAGCGCTACAAATCTGACTAGTTCACTAGTCGTAGTATTTCGTGAAGAGCAGGGTCTTTAGGTCTGACTTGAAAACATCAAGTCTTGGTGCTCTAATACCTACAAAGAGATATACGCAGATGAAAACATATCACAGGCAATAACTGTTATTCATGCAAACAATGAGCTGAAAATATCGCAAATATTATGTGGTTTTAACCATTCCTTTTCTTCACTCATGATATTTCGAAATCATACTTATGCTAATGATCCCAATCCCTATGACAATCCCTCTGACAATATAAACTCGTGATACACACAAGCTATATTTGTTTCAATGAAGATTATTTTTGGAAAACACGTGCACCAATAAATGGAAATACGTTCGTAAAAAAATGAACTTATTGCCTTTGAATCTGTGACTGTTGTGGTAGAAGGGGACATGGGGAGTATGAACGTGTAAATGAATGTGTACATCAACGTAACTTGAATTATCAGTCCTAAACTGAAATAGTGAACTTTTCGCTCAGATAATGATACTCTTCTGCAACAGGTGTCCAAACACATAATCTTAAATACGGTTCTAAGGGTGAACCGATCAAGCAGATGTGTAATTTCACTGTAATTTCGAGCCTTATCTTCAATACCAAAGAGTGTGTGAGTGGGTGTAAAGCTTATCTGAATACTAATAGGTCTGTCAGCACAACAATGTCAGAAACAGGAAAGTGAAGCGGGTCTCAGATGGTTACTATTTACGTGAAACAATATATGTAAGGGAGAACTAAAATTCTGGCTCGCCTAAGGGAGGCAACTCCACAAAGTCAATTTTCGTCATTGCCCAGTTCACTAGGCTTCTTTTATAAGATTAATGCGTTAAACTTTGATTATAAGTACACATTGACCATGCACAATTTGTTATGAGATAGTTGATAGGGTATCACAGGTTCAAACAGCCTATTCAGGAATACATTCTGACTGATCTACATCGTCGATGTTGTCAAGACCACAACAGCGATGAAGACGCGTTTGGTTTCGTGACGAGTCACGCATGTTGCTTCTCCGTACAGACGGGAGGCGTCCTGTTGACAAACGTCTAGGGGAACGTTATGCTCGAATGAGTGAGTGAGTTTTAGTTTTACGCCGCTTTTAGCAATATTCCAGCAATATCACGGTGGTGGACACCAGAAATGGGCTTCACACACTGTACCCATGTGAGGAATCGAACCCCGGTCTTCGGAGTAACGAACAAACGCTTGAACCACAAGGGTACCCCACCGTCCCTGTTATGCTCGAAACGGGAATACAAGATATTGAAAAAAGGTTACCTTCATCTTAAACTTCCGTTGTTTCAGGTTTGCCGTGGTGATTGTTTGTCAGTGACAACGACTTGTGCCTAATTTAAACAATATATTGTTTATATTATACACAAAGTATACATCTGAAAAAACCCTTTTACTTTCTTTCTTTTGCAGCTTATAACTTTAAAGGCATGTACACTTTCATAAGTAAAAGCAAACACAGCTATTTCTGAAGCTAAAAAATACCAGCCAGAAACATTGTAAATATTTTAATGTATTTGTACCATTCTATTTCTTACACTCGTGACATTTCAAGATAATATCTATGTTTAGTTCCCCATCGCTATGACGTTACAGCCTCGTGATACACAGAACTAGCTATTTTAGTTTCATTGAATAATGGAAATGCGTTTAAAAGAAGAGCCGACAGGATTCGTCACGTTTCACTCTTGTATGTGTTGACGTGAACGTGTGCATGAACGTGACTAGATCTGAGTGCTTACTTCCAAAACTAGAATATCTCAGTTATCAGTCCTAAACTTCGACTGAAACTATTAACACTCCGCTCAAGCGGATACTGGGGAACAACGGGTGTTTATACGTATAATTATAAATACCTTTTTCAAAGGAACCGATTATGCTGTTGTGTAATTTCACTGTGTTTCACGTATTTCCAGCTTCCTCTTCAACACCAAAGAGTGTGTGAGTGGGTGTAAAGCTTATCTCGATGCCAACAATTGTGTCAGCCTAAAAATGTCAGAAAAACAAAAGAAAAGAAATGTGGGTCTGAGATATTTACCATTTATGTGAAACACAGAGGCAGTTGCTTCATATAAACAATCAAAGAAAAGAAGAACTGGAATCCTGGCTCGCATAAGGGAAGCAGCTCCACAAAGTCAAATTTCGTCATTGACTAGTTCACTACACTTTGATTATGATTACACACTGACCATGCATAATTTGTGATGAGATTGTTGATCATAGTTGTATCACAGGTTCAAACAACCGTTTCAGGAATACACTGCAGCAAATCGTTTCCGGATTAGTCAAGCATCAACCAGAGATCAGGCTATATGGGTCCTTTATGACGTCTCACCACGGCCTTGGCGCATAATAGACCAGTTAAGAACCAAAGTAGACGACAATCCAAAGAGACAGACATGCTTGTTTTCATAGACACCCGATGGTTTGCAGCTGAAAATGTTCTGAGCCTATCTGTAAAGATCGTACAGTACACATTTTACAGTTTGTATTTCCACAGGTTCAGGTTGTATCAAATCCACAATACAATAGGCTTGTCTTGAAGCTTTATGCAAATGGGGATAGCATCTTCTTGCGTGAGTGAGTTTAGTTTTACGCTGCACTCAGCAATATTCCTGCTATATGGTGGCGGTCTATAAATAATCGCGTCTGGACCAGACAATCCAATGATCAACAGCATGAGCATCGATTGGGATACGATGACATGTGATAACCAATTCAGCGAGCCTGACCAACCGATCCCGTTAGTCGCCTCTTAAAGGTTACTGAAGATCAATTCTAACTCTAATCGTCACTGGTCGCACCTACAGGGTTTTAAAAACACACTTGCATACACGTCGCTTCATGTGATTGTGTGAGGGCAGTAACCTGAGTATGCGCCGTTAAACCACATTTCATATTGTCTCTCGCCACAGAGAAACGCACGATCTTCAGAAGCTATGGCTACAAAAGAGCGTCAGAGAAATCCATACAATCCGAAAATGAATCTAATATTTATGAACAATATCTCTGGTATGGTCACCGGCCGCTAGAGCATGGTGATTGCGATAATGGTAATTCCACATGTTGGCATCATTAGAATGACGAACAAAACAACACGGCAACCTAATGAAGCAGCTGATACTCACACAGTACGCTGAATGAACAGTCCAGGGGATTGTCCTGAAAGTATAATCTGTTCCAATTGCACATGTACGCCCACAGTCGTTGTGTTGTCTATTGCTGTGGAACTGAACTATCAAAACTGTTGTCATTATCCTCGAGTTAGTTTCTAAGGTTTGCTGCAATGAAGACAACCGCTTATATAGACATTGTGTCCATGCCCCTCGCTACCGGTGGTTTAGGACATGCCCATTTCGTGGATATATTTATTATAATTCTAATTTGAAAGATTGATTAAGGAGAAAAATGACCTTACGAAGACTTAGTATGAATCAAAGCAAAGTGTCAGAGAAGCAAAGTGCTTCCTTATTGCACTCATTAAACATGCCGTTTACAGAATGTTTTAGTGTTATTGTCCCGACAGGAAGAATTAAGACACAGGATTGATCCTTATCCACAAGACCATAATTAATATTTTAAGGTTCACCTTCTGAAGGAAACTGTTTTGTAGCTGAACGTCCGATGGACAAAACACAAAATAATATGTATTTCCCGAATCTATTTTCTACAAACACGCCACGATCACTTAACAAATGCATGTTAAGGTCGGCCTTTAATGGTGTTTACGTGGAATGTAACCAGTATTTACATCCCCGGCGTGAAGCAGTCTGGCCTTCAGTTGGAATATGTATCTTCATGGACACAAAGGACATTGGTAACAGAAAACCGGATTCGCCTTTACGATTTGCAGTCAAAAACTTCCTAAATGTGTCCATCCTCGCTGCGAGTCCGCGTCATTAAACAGAGGACCTGATTGATAGACGTGTAAATGATTAGACTGTTTTTCTCGGATGTAGCCAGACTCGGTTAGTTATGATTTATCACTGTTTCAATAGATAGACAATTGTAGAATATTGTCATAGTGCACAGACAATGACAGATAGATTATCAGTTACAATGACAAGATAGATCGATTCTGATTTAACAATTGTACTTGGCTTATAAAGAATGGCCTTTTGTAATTACATGAAATTGTTTCTCAAAATGATACCGATATTGATATTAATGTTATGAAAAAGATGACGGAAGTAATGTAGATTTGTAACATACAGCCTCACGATCACCCCAATCAGTTTCCTTGAAAATTGTTATTGAATGTATTTGACATAAAGGTAACTGAAATCAGGAGTCCCTACACAATAGAATCTAACGCCTATTTTTTGTTTGTTTTTCGTATAAATCATTCTGAATATTGTGGAAGCATATGTTTCAGTATGGGCCAAAAGAGAAGAGGATCTCTTTGAATGTATTTCAGAGTGGATTATGTCAGTGCATGACGCTCTCACTGGTAGAATGTACAAACTTAACTAGAAGCAACAGAATTGGAATAAACATCCAAAATCGGATTTCTCTTCATGGGAAGCTTGTAGGTTTTTCCACTGAGAGGGCCCCAAATATATATAAAAACATCATAAATCTGATTGTTTGATCAGTATTATTAGTGACAACTAGTACTTCTGCCAAAGCTATGATGTCTAAAGTATCAGACGGTTTCACCGGCGTGCACTGGAAGTGTTATTATCAATGACAAAAACAACCCATTAATCACTTGGGAGAATAACGTATATTTAGATACAGAGCCCATTTTTTTAAAGTCAGACAAAAGGAAAACTCATGAGTGAAACTCATAAACTATAAAGGAGACGGTATACTGCTGGAACTAACGAGATCGTGTTGGAATTAATATTCGTGTCATTTCACACTGTTTTGTTCGGACACGTTATACAACTCACTGTCATAACGTTGACGACATACAATGTATTCAAAGTTTTGAGGGACAGTGTGCAGGGTATTCCTGGGTACCATGGGGATTAGGTAAATACAGTGTTTTGCACGATCGTCTGTAATATGTAATTTTTCAAATTTTGTTGTTGTTTTAAGTGACATCTWAGTKTATCTTGCCTTGTTGTACMAATTAATGGCAAGCGCCAGGTCGGGACCAAGTACCATATTTTAACGTCTTTTGGTATGACGCGGCCGGGGATCGAACCCGCGACCTTCCGCTCTCCTCTACACCACGGAGGCGGCCTATTGTAATATACTATGTAAAACAGTAGGGGATAGTCAATAGAAAGGCATCATGACTATCGATAATATATATCCTAAATGCGATTATAGTTTTGAAGTGTAACACGGGAATCTGACTGACATTTGCATTAGTTGTTGAACCTTAGATGACATAGATTTTATCGGATGATAGGCCAAAGAGCCCTACTATCCATTACGTCATTTATGGTGAAAAGTCAACATTTTGATTTCGCGTGAATCTGCCTCTATGCTGGATACAATCCCGACTTTGACGACTAACACTTCTATTCAAACGTTCAATACCCATTTTTCCTACAGTGAAGCCTTGGCAGTGATCGGTGGTTGTTGACGGTAACGTACGCGCCTTCCGAGGATATTCCAGACATGTACGATGGGTGACAAACTTCGACTGAATGATGGTCATGGTAAGGTGCACCGTATTAAGTAACTATACGAGATCTGGGTGCTCTTGCACAGTGCTGAAATACAAAAAGACGTCCAAATGATGTCGGCACGGAAATGGCACCACGACCACTAACACGTCCGGGAATAATATGGATAGGTGCTCTGCAAGCGAAAAAGGATCCCTAAACCTTCCGCCTTATCAAATGTTTGAATACTCAATATAAATTATTCACAAGGTGTTTGTCAAACCCCGTGTCATCTTACTGCTCTTCTAATGGCATAATTTATAGAGAGCAGAAGGGAACAAGGAAGGGATGTTGGGGGTGCAGGGGACAATTCTTGTACCCAAAAAAAAGAGAAGATTTTGGAAGAGGCTAAAACACCACAACCTCTCCATGTGCTGGATTGAGTACAAAAAGCATACGATTTTATCCCTCATGAATGGATTCTGAAGTCTCTTCGTTGTATTGATCTACCTGAGCGACTACTTGATTTACTCAAGTCTTTAATGAGTTGCTGGTCGACTCAACTTGAGATGTACTCACACGTACTCGCACGGGCAGGTGCAGACTTCGGAATCAGAAGGGGAATATTCCAGGGGACCCCTTCAGTCCTTTGCATTTTTCTTTGTCTTTAAATCCTTTGAGCTTTCTGCTCAATAAAGAAGAGGGTTAACCATCTCGGACCTCATCAGCACGGATCCCAAACGCTGCTAACTCATCTTCTTTACATAGATGACATCGAGCTCCTTGCCGAAGGAGATACCAATTTGAAAGAACAGGTACTCCTTGTCGAGTCCTTTTCTAATGACATTGGCCTGACATTTGGACTCGAAAAATGTAATGCTCTTCATTTGAAACGTGGAAAGGTAATTAATGATGGGTCGGTAAGGTTAAAGAGAGGAAGACTTATTGAGCATCTTTTGGAAATTCAGGCCTACACCTATCTTGGAATGCAAGTTCGAGACAAGCTCCAGAATGCCAAGATTCAAGACATATTTCGGGCCGAGTATAAAACTCGCTTAAAGAAAATCTGGAGCTCAGAGCTAA
Organism: Haliotis laevigata; assembly: GCA_008038995.1. Classification (NCBI taxonomy): domain Eukaryota; kingdom Metazoa; phylum Mollusca; class Gastropoda; order Lepetellida; family Haliotidae; genus Haliotis; species Haliotis laevigata. The sequence goes on along the minus strand of VKKT01002339.1, from coordinate 86,113 downwards.
ATGCTCGTAGCAAGCTCAAAGCCATCAATACTTTTGCTGCGCCGGTCCTTTCCTATTCCTTTTGAGTAGTTGATTGGACAGAACAAGATATCCAGAGTCTTGACCGCCTGATCAGAAGGTTCATGTCTGATAACAGAGCCCACCACCTTCGTTCCTCTCTTAATCGTTTATATATGCCAATCAATTCAGGTGGTCGGGGTTTGATTAATGTGGGGGCTCTTCATGACAGAATTTTAGGTTGTACATTTGCACATATTTATTCTCTGATGATCCTCTGGTGAGGCATGTCAAGACTCATGATGACAGCAAGGAATTCTACAGCTATTTTAAGCGAGCCAAAGGTGTTGGACAGAATCTGAAATTTGAGGTTGATTATGTTCATGGCAATGTACTACTGGACGGTGCAGCGATGGGAGTAAATCGGCTGAAGTCATTCACTAAGTCTGCCTAGAGTCAGTCATTTGTGGAGAAGCTTTCTGAAAGCCATTGCATCGTGTGTACATGCAGTGCGTTGAACAGAATAGCAATCCCACTGACTGGATGAAGTCGGCTGGTCTTAAATGTGAAACTGGGGGCTTCCCACTCGCAGTCACCTAAATGTGATTCAAAGAAAATATTAACATTAACATGTCGACTGTGTAATAAATAATACGAGACTGTGCAGCGCCTGAGTGGATGCCCTTCCTTGGCACAAACAGCATATCTTAAAAGACATAAAGGCATGGCTCGTTGCTGTGGCTTTGACTCCAAGATCCACACATGGTACGATTCTGAACATGTCCAGGGCGTCATGGAAAATAATCCTTTTAAACTTCTTTGGAATAGGCCTATATACAGACTCAAAGAATTCCAGCCATCAAACCTGATCTTGTCCTTTTTGACAAAGCTAATGAATATTTATATCATTGAATTTTCTGTCCCTTTTCTCGGTGCCCTTGGTTTGGTACCTCCTGATCTCTTGGTTTCTCAACCGGGAGCACAGCCCTTTCGACACTCTGGGTAATGAAGAAGGTTGCAGTGTTGGAGAGAATACATTTTTTCCGGACAGTTCTTGGTGGGTTCGACTAGGCAGCGTTTCGTGTCAGAAGTCCCTGACTGTGCCAGGATCACCCGAACCCTCTCTGCTGCATTTTTATCTAAATCTGTAAAACATAGTAATAAACATAATAGTCCATTTGTCATGAGCATTTCTCCATGCACAATGCATGCTGGAAGGTGAGACCACATGTGCTTCGTTGTGGGGCAGCACTGAAGTCCTAGAAACTCAAGCTGCCAAACACGGTCACCCATCCAACTACTCATGTTGCTTGACCTGATTTGTGACCTGGGCTCTATGCACAGGACCACACGCCACCACAATGCCGCTCCTCAAGCCGTATGTAAACCAATGAGTTTGAAACCAACGTTCAGTCTGGTTTTCATTACTGAATTGTAGAGCGGCACACTGACATGTTTCCCTGTAAAGTTTGAATGTTACCCCTACCATGTTCACCGTCACATCATGAAAACCGCTTGCACGAACGTGAGGTGTTTGCGTGAAATTCATAACACGTTGTGAAGGGAATAATCATTTTGTAACTCCATATATACAGTCAAATAACTTGGTTCCCATATATTATCACCCAAAAATGGAATATTGCCTCCACCTTTCCATAGTATAGTTCGTAAAAAGAAAACCCACAGAATAGCCAACATCGATAATCAAAGAAAACAGATTCCATTGGCCGTAAGGGGTTAATTGAGTGAGTGAGTTTTTGTTGTACGCCGCTTTTAGCAATATTCCAGCAATATCACGGTGGGAGACACCAGAAATGGGCTTCANACTAAGGGGTTAAATGAACAAAATAGCCCAATACGATGTAATACACGAATATATGTACGGTACTGTCGAAACGTAGGAAGATTCACAGGGGTTTGTAACACTAAAAACTGCCATCAAGGTATATACTGTCACTGACGGGGTCTTAATACTATACAGAAAGGAAAGGGATGTAACGAGGTCAACACACCAAGTTCGGTTCAGGGCGAATTCAACAATGCTCACTGTATTTATCCTATTTAAAGTATGCACACATTCCAAGCCAATAGATTTACCTACAAAAGGAGACATACAGCACGAAAATCGAAGCAGTGCTTTGTGACCTAGGGTCTTAGGAAGCTTGAAAAATCGTGGTTTCTCGAATCCGAGCCAAAATCCCTGCTCAGAATTTGTAACTCATCCATTTTCTTGTTTATTTCACAGTATATACAAATGACATGCACCAAAACATGTTGAACTGGGGGCCCCTGTCAGCGTGCTAGTCGCCATTCTTTCGGAGACACTTACATCTCACTGCCATAATGGGCTTACGTACATTTATTCATCGCAAACATAATTGTGTCGTGCCCGTTCGCCATTGACGACCTTGGCCTTAACCTGCCTGAACTATATGGGGTTCGCTTGAAATAGTGTTCGGCCGGTAGAGGGTGCGAGACTCGATTTAATGTAACGTTGTACTAATTCATGCGAACGTATTACTTTAATATTGTAATCTAAATACGTAATATTTTTGTAATAAATTATATAGTAATTTCCCCGAGGGCAGATTGTAAGTATTATTGAGAGAAATGCATTATTTATTTGTGTGGTGTGAAATAGAGCCTTTACTGCAAATGTGCGTCGTTCGAGTTGTGATGTTTGATACTGTCCATTGTCGAACCAAAACCATCAAAAATCTTGGCATTATCCTCCAGTCAGCTTCAACATTATCCTACTACAGAGGCACTGTGTCAATGGCGGGTGCTACCGGGGCATTCGTTGACTTGTTATATTTCCCTCATGTATGTGAGGAACGTTATCCCAGTCGAGATAAAGGGATGGTTAAGCCACCGTCTCAGGTAATGTACAGGTAGTCTGATTAAGTAGCGTTGCTGCCTTTACTTATATTGTCTGTCATCCCGCCAACCACCCTTTCAGCACTAGACGGGGTCCAGCTGCGATATACTTTGAAGGAGTGATTAATGACCTTCGTTACGAATTGTATAATTGTGGAACCTACTGAGAGTATCAATCATAGTTAGGTGAAACGTCTGAGAAGCAAAGTTTCAGGGAAGTCAAATGCTTCCTGATTCGCAGTCATTAGGCATTTCTTGTAAAGGTTTGCTATAAATACTGAGCTGATAAAACACATTAAGTGTCACATTCAATAGAATTGCATCTTATCCTCCCTGGCGATAATTCACCGACTTTTCGGTTCACTTCTGCAGAAAGCTGTTTGTGAAACTAAAGACTGCCAACGGTACTGTCAAAGGTGTTCACGATTATTATATAATGCCATTCATTGAAGCCTCGGTGGATGAGCGGGTTCGATGAGGTGCCTGATTCTGAGGGTGTGGGTTCGAATCGCGGATGGGACTGAAAAAGGGTAATTCCAAATATAACAAATGTAACGTGTTCAAATTATATAATTTCCGCGATCTGTTCTTCTCAAAATATAATGTAACCCATTAAAAACTCTTTATGTAGCTGAACGTCCGATGGACAAAAGATGTCCAAATGGTCAAAACAATATGTATTTTCCAAATGTAAGTTTCTCCAAAACACGCCACGATCACTTAATAGATATGATGCAACGGTCCCCCATTAATGATGTTTACGAGGAATGTAAGCAGTATTTACATTTCTGACCTGTAGCAGTTTGGCCTTCAGCTGGAATATGCATCTTCATTGTCGTAAAGGACATTGGTAACAGAAAACCGGATTTGCCTTTACGAGTTCCTGTCAGAAACTTCCTAACTTTTTTTTCCATTCTAGGCCATCATTAAACCGATGATTTGATTGATAGACGTGTAAATGATTTAGTCTGGTTTTCTCTGCTGAATACTCAATACTTAATAATTGATTTCTTACAGGTTTATTAATAGATAGACCACAGTACAACATTCCTTAACTCGCACACAATGGCAGTAAGTTGATTGTGAGTGAAAATAACAGGACAAATCAATTCTGGTTAAACAATCATTATTCAGCCTGTAAAAATCGCTTTTC
>VKKT01002339.1:70463-82017 GCA_008038995.1 Haliotis laevigata | reverse complement strand
GGGGATTAACGCAATGACTCATACAACATACATCATCTCCTCAATAGGTTTCCTTGAAATTGTTTATAGACTGTATTTGAAACTGAAACTGACCTCGGCATTATTTCAGTCACCTAGCAACCAAACTGTAGAAAATCCAAAAGGTCGTTTCTACTACTCGCTCAATTATTGACAACGCCAACCTTCAGCAGTTATTCAAATATGGACTCAAATATGGTTTGCACATTAAAAACATTACATAATTGTAGCACATGCCACAAAATGGGAGATGGTATTATGAACAAACTGAAATGGAGGAAAATTGGAATATACCCATTCTGTCCCATCCAGCTGTCATCTAAAGTCAGGCTGAGCCGGATTAAAGCTTGCATTTCCCACTGACAAGGTCTCAAATAACATAATTTTATTAACATGTTGATGTGAAATGCTTCATTGATAAAATCTATGTAACATCGGCGTGAAACATATAAGAAACGGGAGGTATTTCCCACGGACCCAAGTTATCCACCCCTACTTCCGGATCTTTTTCTTTACACACATGAATCAGAACGAAAATCCGATATCGTTCAGTAACTACCAAACAACCAACTCCCTTCCACTTATGTAAACACCTGAACCTGAAATCATGGAGACCGGTGAGACCACCTCGTGTGTTTCATATTTGGATTTATCCATAACGAGTGCGCAAACAACTCTCCCCAAGGCTTTATGAAAAGAGTAGTGACTTTCCAACTGTCAACGTTTACTTTAATTCGACCATATTCCAAAAGATCCAGCCTTTGGAGTACCTTTGCTCTCGTATTCATGGAAGTGGAAAGAAAGTTCAGCGGATGAAATGTGTAACTCGCTTTCCAACTGGAATATAGTGAAAGTCACTCAAAGTGTACCCTGTATCTCACATTTAAAGCAATGATCTGGAATTGGAATTGGAAATCTACATTGCTGTATGTAAGAAAGCATCAGGTGTATGAATGCACATGACATCTTACATTTGATTTTTGCAATGGTAGATGAACGATGATTTGGGAAGCATAATAATGTTCACTTGGAAATAGTATGTTATAATAGTAATGTTTTCACTAAACACATCATAAACACGACGCCAACACATGACACACGACGCCACCACATGACAGTCGGTAAATATAGCCGGATACTGCAGCTGTAAGGGCTGATAATTACCAGCATGGAAGCATGAAATGACTGGTTCATCTCATACAAGAGTGACAAGAGCAGACTTACACTTCCTGAACCGCATTTAGTTTCGACATGTTTTTTATTTTACCACAAACCAGACCCCACTTTTATCAGATTATATATCCATATGATGATAAATATATCACTGCAGATACTCAAGTCGTCTACTACGAGATTCTCATATACTTTATAGGAACAATTTATAGTTCATATTCTCACAAAGACTGCCTACCCGTGAAGATCCGGGGTAGAATAGGCTATCAGCAACCCATTCTGGCAACAAAATGCGACTATGCTTGTCGTAAGAGGCGACTAACGGGATCGGGCTGTCCGGCTCGCTGACTTGGTTGACACATGTCATCGGTTCCCAATTGCGCAGATCGATGCTCATGCTGTTGACCACTGGATTGTCTGGAGCAGACTCGATTATTTACAGACCGCCGCCATATAGTTGGAATATTGCTGAGTGCGGCGTAAAACTAAACTCACTCACTCACAAAGACTGACAGAGATTGCAATTTAACACCAACGGTTTCCCAAAGTAACCTCGAAAACACGCACGCACTCATGCACACATACACTGAAATATTGCCGAATTAATGTTGCATTTGATTTCATTCAATCATTTAAGAATTCAGCAGAATATACGTTTGGTGTTTGGAAATAGTGTACTGCATTCATCAATTCAGTTTATTAAAAAATATGGCCACGTTTTCTCAGCCCTTTCAATCACTGTCGATCTATTCTCGTCACCACTCACGCTAAATCTGTATATCCAATTTCCCACAAGTCGCCACAGGGTGACAGAACATTGTAATAGTATATTCTTGTCGAATGAGTTAATTAGAATACTTTGAAAAGAATATTTTAGTTTAATTACTTAATGGTCCGTAATGGAACCCGAGTACAGGACCCGAGGTGGGGAATTCAGATATCTCGTACAGCATATCTGCTGCGTGTTTTCATGTAATTCCTTTTACTACAGCGTGAAGTGAGTGTGTTGGATTGGATATAAAGAATAAAAACAATCAATTTCTAAAGTTCCCATCACCCGTGCTGGATTGATTAGACCCGAAACGTGAGTAAAATAATATTTTAAGCTGTTTACATCATATTTCAGCCATAAACGTGTGTGGTTTTGTTGTTTTACGCCGCATTCAATATTACAACTGGCATTTTCTGGGTTTATTGATGGTGCGATCTCACAGAAATATAAACTTGACCTTGTGACGATCAGACAAGTTCTGAACGGACAACGGAACATCACTGACATCCTAGACTGGACTGATGTACCACATTTCGATGACATCTCCTGAACTCAAGGTCAGTCTTCATGAACGACAATGCGGGGTCACATCATGCATGTGCTGTTGCTGATTTCTTTCGTCAAAAGGCCCACCAGGAGTCCCGAACTCAGTTCCGTAGAGCATGTTGGGACATTATGGGTCACAGAAAACAGGAAAGAGAACCTCCAGTGTGCAAAACCTTGATGTATTGGTACACGCCCTCCACCAAGAATAGACAGCAATGCATCAACCACAGTTTCAACTTCTGATACAGCCAATGAGGAGGAGGGTCAGGGATGTTATTGTAGCTGGCGGAGATTACACAAGATATTGACGTTGTGATCGGTTGTTGATACTTACGTGAAGATTGTATGCCAGAATCTTGAAAATGACCGCACTGGTTAAACGTCATACGATCATAGTTATAAGTACTATGGCACGAATCACCTTTTGGGATGTTTGCGGTCAATTTATCTATATAGTAAGTTAAATTGAGATTTGGATAAGTTCCTTCTATATGGTTCATTGTAACATATTGACACTATCAAAGACATGGGGTGTTGCGATACTTTTTTCCATGTTTATCTATGACCTTTATAACCGGACAGTCCAGTGATCGACATCATGATCACCGATCGATACAACTTGGATGCGATGACACATAAAATCCAATTCATCAAGGCCACACTCCGACCCCATTAATCTAATATCAAGGAAAGGTTGCTGAAGACCAATTCTAACCCGGATCTTTTGGGGTTATTCTGAAATAATTACCCCGGATATAAAGTGACGCATGGGCACAGAGATTTGTTTCAATGAGCCTGGTGTTTCAAAAAGCTCACTCCTGAAAAACATTGCCTTAGTTGCAAAAAACATCCATCTGTGCTTGTTTCATTGCTAAAGGGATACAGAAATGGAACATATACATGAATGTGACTAGATCTGTCGACCGGCATCTGCCGTAATATATACGATTTATCTTTGGTACATTACAATGGCCACCCAATCCTGCTCATCTTCTGTACATAATGATCGAGGTTGTCTGGGATATTAACTGGTGAATGTTCATTGTGCAGCATTATGAACGGGTGAGAGCATGTATGTTACTTTAGAAGTGTGACTTACGTTAGTCTAGTATGAATATTTCATGGATATACATAATCCCAGGACATCATTGAACGTACGCCCACACGCGTGTAATACCTGTCCAAGCAGCTGAATCAAGCAGATCCTCGGATCCTGGACTTATCATGAGACTCATGTCTGTTATCAGTTCTGCTCTATGTGTATTTACGCATACAGTGTTGAAATGAATGACTTTGATAAGCTGCAGTTGCTACTTTTTGCCTAAGCAAAACGCATAGCAAAACATCAGTATTATTATCTTGTTAGCAATCTTCTGTGAAGAAGGTTTCGATGAGTAAATATAGAACTAACCGGATTGTGATCGCAATATTATCTTACTAAATCGGTAGTATCTAAATGAATGATTTCGATGTCAGCCCTTGAAATGATAAGTTGGCGTCGACCCCACTGCTCAGTGACGTATGATTGTGATTCAGACTGGGTGCCGACCTGATCGTTGAAGTTGCGCTGTGCGTCTAAACAGGAGACATTATCTCAGTAGCGGATTTCTGTGAGTAAATATAGAACTGACTGGATTGTCATCGCCATATTATCTTACTACACCGGTAGTGTTGTGAAGTTGCGTTGTGCGTCTAAACAAGAGACATTATCTCAGTGGCGGATTTCGTTTGTATGTGGCATGATTTATAGTCAGTATTGCACTATTTCCCACATCAAAAAGTTTGAACAAGCATTATTTTGTGCTTAAGTATGAAAAATCTGCAAATTTGCTTAGTCTCTTTTAATGTCAGTAATGCTATGTTTATTATTAAATTTTGAGTTTTCGAACAAAACTGTTTTCATTTTATCATGTTGATGACAACTGCATTTTGAACTTCGTCAAATCCTTTGTCAGAAAGTGGCCACTGGTGCGGAGAGTTTCTTTTGGGTTACCAGAATTAAATTGTGACGTTTGAAGCTTGTTTTTTTTTGCTGATCCATTCCAATTTTCAACTGTATATTTGGTTGTACGGCAGTTAACAACTGATTATGTCAGTGGTTCATATAGCAAGGTAACTTCACTCGTTCACTTCATTGTTTCAATACTCACCATCATCTTACTTCACTATTACGTAGACACAAATCCCGGAGGTCGTAATGAGACACTCCACCTTCTTGCATTGTCCACTGTCTGAGGCATTGTGGATTCCTCCTTTGATCTACACTGTAAGAGGGGTTAATGAGAATAATAACCGTCTTTACGACTAGAATCACATACTAAATGAGGGAATAGATAATGGTTAGATGCGCTGTATTTATAACTATAGCAACAAAAGCTTTTCCACCTCCATCAGCAATCTTTGCTAGAAGAGTCCATCGTACGATTCCGACTATATCATAAGCATGTGTTAATGAATCACTATGATACCACATGAGCGTATCCTGCCCCACAGGTGGCATCCGTCATAAACATGAAAAGGCTTCTCAATTGTACATTTAAAATAGAACACGGAACTCCCTTGAACTTTCGAAAACTGAGATTTAACGCTATACATGTATATAGTAAGGACGTTTCATATTTAAGACAGGAAAGGACCAAGGAATGAAGTTGTGATAGAATTGAGCTTAATAAGAATCATGTATGGTTTTATTTATAGCACTTGTCTTAAATACTAAAGGAAGTGTTTCACTGACTATATCAAGGATTGTAGTTAACATTTTAGACAGGGATTTAGTCGTACATATGTTGAATCCAGTAACATCTCTCTTTTATGGAGCTTTTGAATCACGAACAACGAGGAATGGAGCCAAGTCAAAAGTTGATAGAACTACCGCAGTTCATGTTTTCAACAGCTATCTTCCCCAGGTAACAAACTGACTTTATATGTAGCATTATTTTATATGTCACGTAATGTAAGATATTTAACTTACCAATTCATGTGGTGATACCTGTATATGAAGGTTATGTTATTTAAGGCCTTGTAAATGGGAAACACTGTCACATTGCAATGTATGGCAGTATCATGTAAGCGGAAATTCCACCATGAATTGCCAAGTCCACGTTTTGCAACTGTTTCTGTAACTGACTTCAACCAAACGTATTTTTACAGGAAGATGAAGCTGTTGGTCTGTTGACATGTTTCTTTGAGAATGTTACTACAGTTTAAGATATCCATTCTCTTGTAAGCAAATATTAAATTCTCGAAAGGTATTTGTCTAGTTCCGTGGAACCTGTTTCTCGTGTAGCCGAAAGCTTACAAGCAACAGCAAGAACTGTACTCTCTAGTCGATACCGTACGCTCTTACATTTTTCAGAGTTCTTGAAGTAGTTTAACTAATTTTAACGAGTATAGTCTTGCTCTTGTAACATGTGTTATATTTGGGATTACACTTTCTTAGCAAAGTACAGATTCTAGTACTTTTGCTGGGTTGAGTCCGTGTAATCATAGTCTTGCTCTTGCTTAGTGCAGTACTTCCTGAAGGAGAGGTAATAAATCAAATTAATGGTTGCCTTTGTTCAATACAATGACTTTGGGAGTTCCTTGTTGGGTAATGCATTCTCACACATCCACATCTCACAGACACTCAAACAACCATGCAGCCTAATACCAAGAATATCTTGTAATATATTTTTGCATGACTCGGTCAGATAATCGAACCACCACCCTTCCACTCCCCAGGACACCCTTCCACTCTCTATGTAACCAAGGAAGCGGTCTTGCTCGAGGTAAGTTATCTTGAGTCTTCCACACACTTGAAAACCCCCATGTTAATTCTGTTAAAATGTTGTAAATGGCATTTCAAACACAATGTATGCTATACTGAAATATACTTACTCTTCAATAAACAAGTCATTTAACAGGTGTAACCTACACCTATCCTATGATATAGCGGACACTTATAGGGCTTAGATCTGTGTTGGCTTTATGATAGAATCCGCCTCAAAATAGATACTTAGACGTCACTGACAACGTTGAATTTGTCATAGATGTTATTCAGGTTGCAATTTGATCTGCACGATCAAATTGTATCGTATTTGCATACATCACTTTGACATTTCTTCTGTTTTGAAATATGCCAAATGAAAATAGCCACGTCCACAGGTTTAACAATAGCACCAGGCAATCATATGTCTTCAGGATAAGAAATATGGTCATCAGGACACATTCTTCTTGTGCACTTGTCGACGTGGGTAGGCGATCAATAACAATTCGTGATGTGTTACCTATGAAAATGTCCGTGTATGAGAAGACATTCATGATATAATTGGAGTCATGAACGAGATATCAAAGTGCCTGTATGTTTACTGTTAGAATCATTCCGTGACTCTTTGTTGCATGGTGATCCAGTCGCATTAAAACAATTTTGCCTCTCGTTGAGTCGATTCGTAGTAGAATATAGTGCTGGCAGTTAAATGAATTCCATTTGAGTTGGGTGGTGAGGGGATTGGGTGATGGTGTCTGGAGAATGTTTTGTCTTCAATATGATAGTGGGAGGCAAAATCTATTTTATACAATGTATTCATCAACATCATGGGATGGGATACAATGACACATGTCAACCACGTCAGCAAGCCAAATCCCGTTTGTTGCCTCTTACGATCTGCATGGGTTGCTGAAGACCAGTTTTAACCCATATCTCTCCACGGGTACCTTGGTATACGTGACGTTGTGCAAGTGTTGTTGCACATCACCGAAGGTTAAACAGTGGTATCAGTAATCATAAAGTATATATGACAATTTTTAAATCGTTTGAAATATGTGAGATGATGGACATTAAACTTTATCAACTAATGGTAACGTGTCTGCAAATCACCCTGCCACATCTTCACTTCATCATACCAGCTTCTAAATGCAAATTGCATGTATCTTTATTGTTCTTTCTTTTATGGTGATCCATTCGCATTAAAACAATTTTGGTTCTGGTTTCGTAATAAAATATGATGGCGAATCTGGTTAAAACTGTGGTATCAATAGCAATAAAGTATATGTGTAAATTTCTAAATAAGTGAGAAGTTGGGCATTAAGCCTTATAAACTCATGGAGCCTTTAAAGAGGTATTTTAAAGAAGCTACAAGTCAATGTTAACGTGTCTGCAAATCACCCTGCCACATCTTCGAGAAAACTACAAATGAAGTCTGTCTGTAACATTAACTGTGGATACAAGGATGAACTGAGTGATACGTAGGGCAACATCTGTCTATGACAGGAAGCGACCACAAATGACATAAATAGTTTGATTTGTCATTAATCATCTCGCGAAGACAGACACAGGTTCCAAGCTCGGCATCAAAGAGACAGCGATGGAAAAAGAGCTGGCTGCACACTCTTCTTCAAACATGGATGTAATTATATACAAGAACACGACCAGCTGACATACCTAGTACCTATTTCTCATGAATACGTCAATCATGTTGACATTAAAAAGTACTGGAAACATAATGAATAAACAGTCGTGCCCGATTCCGGTTTGTTTCCATGCTACATTACGCATCATCTTCAAATGTCCACGTTTTGAAAGTTTTACTAAGGCTTTAAATGTGTTAGCCCCGTTACTTCTCAACATAAAAGAAAAGCCACAGGCATTCCTGTAGTCGTTTAGACTTTGGGGTAGTCGTTGTCACTCAGATCCAAATATGAAACATATGGGGTAGTTTCACTGGGCAAAACGTTCATCTGTAAACTCTACAAAATCTTACACTCGCTCAGTCATGAATTTGCAGTATCAAAAACAAAGTCTCAGATCAATCAATATGATAGTAGGTTATTTGATGTAGTATAGTCCACTATTCAGTTTTATTGGTTGCCTGGAGTTTTACGTAATCCTGGTCTTTCAAGTCACTACTATCAGATTATCAAGAAATTTCATACATCTGCAATAATCCCGACCACAGTTGGAGGTTCGGACTGTCAGCTGTTTTCTTCTTCTTCCTTCTTCCAGTGGCAGCAGTTTGTAGTCTGTGGTTGGAAAAGGGCCATATGATGTTAAAGATCAACCTAAATGACACCATAATGTACTTTAATGACACACCTACATTGCAAAATACACAGTAAATACAGTAAACTGCAGTAAACGGTTGTAATGAACGCACTTATAACGAACTGACCGATGTAACAGGCTGCGATTTGTACATCTGAACTTCATGGTCATTTTGTGTCCGTTACTATACATGAAGCTAACATTTCTCCTGGTTTGCTCCAGCGAGTGGTTGCGATCTGATAAACCTGATAATGTGATTGTTTGCCCAATTATTTCTTTGTAACTTTTTGTTATGTTCGGTTTCTTTTCTTTCGCCCTTGTCAGTTTCCATGTATTCCCAAGTGTTGACAATTTGCACAACCAACACAGTTCCTGACATTTCAGGTTGTTTAAGCGTACAGTGCCCACGTGCTCTAGTAACTAGCCCAGTTCTGTTGACGAACGTGATATTGTTGGAACATATGGCTGAAACAGACTGAATCAAGAGCACAACATAATTCAAGAACCTCCAACGGATGTTGGAACTTGTCCCTCCTATGGTAACACATTTAATCATAGTTGGATTAGGTTTTATTACTTGGATTCTTCTAATTTCGTTTTCGTGATAAGTAAAAAAGAAAGTTTCAAAAGAAGATATCCAGCATTATACCTACAACATCTAAAGTTTTACTGTTGCTGTATTTCTAGAAGCTATATTAATGTATTTCCAGTTATAGATGATATAGGCGCAATCCAAACGTTTATACACCTTGGAAACACAATGAAAGCGTGACTCTAGTATATTCATATATAACATTTATGATCCAGATATAAGACAGTATGAGAACATTTTACAGACATTTTGCCATGACGTCAATTTGAAATTCAACACCCACCATCATACGACGTAGCTTCATAGATCTTCAACCTGAAGATAGACATTTACTTCGTTCCTTAGATAGATCACTCAAAGGTGCTTGGTGACATCTCGTGACCATACCTTGTTTCGTTCTCTTACTTATTATTTGCTATATGAGCTATTGCATTTACATGCAATACGCTTGATGTTAAACAGCGATGTGGACGAGAATAGATGCAAAGAATGTGTCCGTTCTGGTTTTAGTACTTGTGTAATCTTCATTACACATATAATCGAACGATATTATCACCAATAATGACAAGGAATGCATTCAGTCAACTTGTTTTCCAAGAATGTCTTACCTACTTGTTAGGCTACATTGGTTGTACAGGGGATACGAGTGGCCCAGTCACCAAAGGAATAGGTGATCTCTGTAAAGGTTTTCTCCCTTAGGTTTACCAGGAACACAGAACAGTGGAACCGCGGTGTCCTGAATATGGTCTTAGGGTTGTCAGTACAATACCAGTTATCTCTGGTTTAATTTGCACACCGTACTGGGTTGCACTGATAAAACTCAAATGTCAAACTCACAACTTTTACATAATACTCTTGCCAGCAAGATCAAACATAAACAGTCCCATTTTGCAGGACATGGCGTTTCTGAGCATCTACTTTAACGAACGGGAGTATTATATATATATATATATATATATATGCATGCATGTAAGTAAGTAAGTAAGTAAGTAGGTAAGTAGGTTAGTAGGTATGTATGTATGTATGTAGGTAGGTAGGTAGGTAGGTAGGTATGTATGTAGGCAGGTAGATTAGTTCATTTTAAACATAGTTCAGATATGTCACCTAAATACGGACGGATTGCTCCAGCCGTTTATAACCTATTTAAACGCAATGGTGACTTGGGTCATGCGTACAGTCGAAAGATTACAATCGGGGAAATCTGTGATTCAAACGTTCACCGATTGTGAAAAGCGTCGGGTAAGGTTTTACAGAAGGTGTGAAAAGAACTCTAAACACACCGACCATATCGTAGTTGACAACCTTGTCTCAAACACGTCATTTGCCTCACTGAAGTTCAAGGCAGTTCAGGGCTGTTCAAGTTTTAAGAAAGCCCCCATCATCGCCCCAAAGCAGTTATTTATCATATTGGTGTAATAGATCTCATGTATTCATAATCTTTAATCTGTAAATCTTGCAAACCATCTAAAGCCATGTTACTCGCTAAGGCGCTTTGAATCCATCTTTTTACTTTTGAACATTTGAAGCATTTGAACATTAAACGGATCAACTCCAAACTTAACAGATAAACAACTTAATCACTAGTTTCGTCCTTTTAACCTGTTACCACGATCCTTTCCAAATATTAACTGTATTAACAGTCACTTTGATAGGTCAAATTTCCAAGGAGAAACATTAATCAAATTACACCAATTCTATTCCGCTCAATGGACAAATACCAGGATTTAATCTATATCAAAAGTCCTGACATACCAAAGAAGTCGTCAACATCTAAGATGGTAGAAATTGGAAAGTTGTTCTACCCTTCTATATTTTTTTTCATTATAAGTTCGTTTCTCTCATTGTGCTATGACGTATACCATCTGTGCCAGCTCTTATCAAAGCTTTGTTTTGTGAATCTCATGCAAGCTGTTGAATTAGATGGTCTCCAATGGCGATATTGAATAAATCATGAATGTGAAGAAAGATTTTTCGATATCAGGTTATGAAATTGCAAATATAATGGTTTAAGGAATTTGAGTTAATCAGTTGGATAGTTCTCGAGGGATATGAAATTTTCAGAAATCAAAGAAGCAAGCCTGAGAAAAATATTTGACTGCAATGTTTGATTAGGGAATTTCTATCACTGTCTCTAAGTATTCCCATAGTATATTGCCTTATGCATCCAATCTGACAAGAAGGTAATAGTCAGGCAGGATGGTAGGTCGGTACGGGCTGTGGTTGTAATAGCCTGAAGGCAGGAAAAACAATACAGATGAATTGGGAATGATGATTTGGTTCATGCCGCATCTTATGTACAACACGAAGTCACTAAAATACCGAACGATTGTATCAGTTAACGACATTTGCATTTTAATGGGGGTTGATTTTATCCACTCACTCTCACTCACTCACTCACTCACTCACTCACTCACTCACTCACTCACTCACTCAC
>VKKT01002337.1:163188-179392 GCA_008038995.1 Haliotis laevigata | reverse complement strand
CCAGCCCCAACGAGAACCACTACCTTCTAGCTGCAACCACCACTGACCAGCCCCAACGAGAAACACTACCTTCTAGCTGCAACCACCACTGACCAGCCCCAACGAGAAACACTACCTTCTAGCTCAACCACCATTGACCAGCCTCAACGAGAAACACTACCTTCTAGCTGCAACCACCATTGACTAGCCCCAACGAGAACCACTACCTTCTGGCTGCAACCACCATTGACCAGCCTCAACGAGAAACACTACCTCTGTCGTTGATAAAGCTTCAGGCTCTTGGTTTTTACTAACAACTGGCGCTCCCAGTGGTCCTTTTTAATCTGCCCATTAACCACAGCAGCATGTGTGAGAAAGAAAAACAGCTTTCGACATCAGTATACCAACTATGAACACCATCATCAGAAACTAAGACGACTAATCAGTTAGTGTCATGTCGTGCGTTATCACGCAACAAACAAACACTTCCTTTTTGCAGATTACGTGAATAATGGGTGCTTCCAATGGGCCGGACATGCTTATACATTTAGCTAGCCCTTGGTTTCTTTGTTTTTGTACGATCAATTCGCTTTAAATGTTCAACCTTGGTTTGCCTTTGGGCGCCCCTTGGCGATGATGTTTGTTCTCTGGCATTTCCGTTTTATATTATTGACCCCTTTTGAAAATCGCATATAGACACAAATGACATGATAAATACAGCTTTGTATTTATAGATCAGTATCCGATAAGTATTTCGCTTCTCTTTCGTCTGACTTTAAGATTTGGATCCCAGCTTATATAGGATGGAACCTTTAATATTAGGTTCAATCGATCACATACTTCTGTCACTTTTGCTGTAGAGGTTTATTGTTCGTACCGGTTGACATTGTTATGCATATGGTGGAACGTAAGTGATATTCAATGCGTGCACATATCACGCTTTCGCTCGGGCAATACAAAATTTCACACTCGTTTCGTATAAGTCGTATGACACGCTTGCTCGTGTAATAATCGCTATATATTCACTATATACGAACTGTAAAAGTGTATGACGTATGTCATGCCCTCAGTATTTCATTAAGAATGTCCTTTACGAACACAAATCCTGAGCAACAAGCGAATGCTTCACCCATCGCTATCATCCACTCAGAGCAAGTTTGCCTTCTTGTCAGTGACCATCGAGAACGGTTCACGCCGCCTACCAATGTTTCAGCCATATCACACCACCGGAGACCCATATATGGCTTCACAAAGTTTACCCTCGTGGAACTACGGTCTTCAGTCGAAATATAAAAATCAAGACTATTACTGAACCCAACCGCCTATTGCTGTTGCATAAATGACACCATCCAGCAAATGGTTGTGGTGATGTTTGATCTTGGGTTGTCTGTCCATGTGCTGTTGAGGTCTTCTGCGGGTATCGTGAATCACGTATTCAAAACTGAAAAATATCTCACATATATCCCTTTCTCTTGGGTCTTAAATTTCTCTTGTTTAGAACTTCCTGCCATCGTTTACCTATAGAAATAGGTAGGTGGCACAAAAGTCCAGCCGAAGAAAGAATGTGTAACCTCTGCGACTCCGCGATGAATTTCATTACATTTAATACTTATATCCCAAACCATTATGTTAAAAAACTCCAATGTTTTAAGATTTAACGAAATGTTTAACTGTAAGCGAATTAGTGTTTTGAAAAAACTGTACAATCTTCCTTGTAAACCATCCCGCCATGCTATGTACTCTTAACTGTATATGTGTGCCTTTTATGCCGAGTTTCCCGGCCTGAGCGTAATAAAGGTTCTGTTCTGTTCTGAAGACAGATTATTGCCTTTAGCTATACCATAGTCTATAGCTTACATTAACTTGGGCTTTTCCTGAAGACATGATACTGACAGTAACTATTTCCGCCGTCCTGCATGAATCTTCACATCTTCTCACGCGTTCTGATGTGGTCTGTAATTAATATGTTATGACTACAATGTCGTATGTGAGGACACGTGTTCCAGAAATAGAACGATTGTGATTTGTTTTCAAATTATTTTCAAAGCGGTCAATGATAATGAACCATATCCTTTTTGTGACAAAACCGACATGACGTCGCATTCGTTTGGAGCTTCAATTACCACAACCTAAGGGGAATCTGTGGTCTTTCAGGACCCCGTTTCACAAAGCTCTCGTAAGCCTAAGATCTCGTACCTTTTCTCGTAGCATTGGTACCTGCTTTACTGTAACATAAAGCCCTAAGAATTCTCAACTTTGATCTAAGGCAATGTGTTAAGAATGGGCTTAAGAGGTTCGTAGGGCTACGAACGTTTCGAGAATAGCTAGCCTGGTCTCGTAACTTTTCTCGTAGCAATCGTACCTCATATACTGTAACATAGACTTACGACAGTCGTAGCGCTACGATAGCTTTGTGAAATGGAGCCCTGTATCCACCTTAGCGCTACAATGATTGTAAGTTTATATTAAAGTAAGGGAGTTACAATCACCTTAGCACTAAGATCGCTTTGTGAAAGTGGACCCTGTACGAATTTGCACGAGGAAAGAACGCAGCAGCATATCAGACAAAATCGTTGCTTGGATTGCAAGACATAAGCAGTAGTGTACGTATTTATACATTGTATACTGAACATAAAAACTAAACTTACATAGTACTCGTGTTTTACCTTTTTGCGTGGAATATTTAAGTTTCTTTGTTTATTTCTTAACGTCACACTCAGCAATATTCCAGATGTATCTGTAAACCAGACAATCCAGTGATCACAGCATGAGCATCGATCTGCGCAATTGGGATACGATGACATGTGTCAGCCAAGTCAGCGAGCCTGACCACCCGGTCCCGTTCGTCGCCTCTTGCGACAAGCATGGGTTGCTGAAGACCAATTCTAACCCGAATCTTCACGGGTCGAAATATTTAGGAGAAACAGACTCGTGCTGTTTTCTTCTTTGCACATCATGGCCTAAACATCAAAACCAAACTTTTCCGGCGCGCATCGAAATGTTCCAGTTATGTAAATACGGAATTCCGTCTAGTGGTAAATGCCTTAACTCACTCAAAAGGTCTCAGAGTTACAACATTCAAGACTTAATAAATGTTTTGTGGATGACACATTGAGGGCATTCCCTATTGTGATTTGTACAATATGTTCCAGATGTTTTTGTTCCAGGCGAAGAATTGACTTGCTTTTGCATGTGTCTCCAAGGTAATAATTCATGGTTTAATGATAATTTCTACAAAATATAAATATCCCTCAAACAGTTTCAGGTAATAATTAATAGAGTAAATGAAAAATTCTAAAAAAATATATAAATATCCTTCAGACTTCAGGCGTCCTTATAGAGTATACTGTCCGCTTATCTAGACTTGCCTCTTTAAGGATAGAAGTACATGTACTATATATCCATAGGCTTAGCATTCAGTACAGCCTTGGAGGAAGGCTACTACCAAGGTTGCCAGAACGGATTTTTAACTGTTAAATGTGCCAGGATACCGACTCAGCTATTTACAGACGCTTCCATACAGCTGTAATATTGCTATGTGCGGCGTTAAATATCAAACCGACATTCCCTGGATACAATGCCATATACTGGCCATAACGACACCGCCAGCCTAAACCCCAAGTTAAAACGCCAGTTTCATTGTTGGTCAGCTTCAGTACACCTGCTTCTATGATTAAATGAGTATTCTTTAAGCGTGCAGAGTTAATTGAGTTAAATCTTTCCTTAAGCTGATTTGGGAGTAAATTCTTCGTGTTTCAATGGTGATAAGTTTTCGAACCAATGACCTGTCGCAAAGGGAAACTGAAACTTATTGCTCTCAAATATTGGGTTTTATTACGTATGACTGACATGACTCAAACTGAGAGACTAATCTCACTGAAGAATCCTAAAACATTAAAATGAGTGATGATATTATATACACACTTTCTCCCTTGTCACCATTCAAACCTACATTTTGTTTTCCTTCAAACCTACATACCCGTAAACATCTGAGTTAGAATTGGTCTTCAGTAACCCTTGTTTGTCCTGAGAGGCGACAAATGGTATCGGGTGGTAGGCTCACTGATTTGATTGACACATGTCATCGCTGTTGATCACTGGATTGTCTGGTCCATACTCGATTATTTACAGACCATCGATATAAAGCTGGAATATTGCTGAGTACATGTTAGACAACAAACAAAAGTCTCTGTGTGTAACTATTAAAGCTCTGAAATCCTCTGCTGCAATGGATATATAATGCTGGAAATTGTAAAATAATACGTCAACAAATAACAGAATACAACTTATCACAGATCAAGTTCGCGACTCAGTTATATGGCGGCGGTCTGTCTATAATCGAGTTTGGACCAGTCAATCCGGTGATCAACAGCATGAGCACCGATCTACGCAATCAAGATTCGATGGCAGGTGTCAACCAGGTCAGCGAGTCTGGCCACCTCTCTTCTTTCGACAAGCATGGGTCACTGAAGACCAGTTCTAACCCAGATCTAGACGGGTAAGGAATATTGCTCGAAATTCGGTTTCATTCTCCATGCTGTATTAAGCAGAAACCTATTGAAATAAGAGAGATGCCACTGGTGAATATCAATACAATGTTACATTGACTAGCAAACTTTTAATAACCATGGTAAAATATTTAATTAAACATGTATTTCCAGCTAATGTTTTAATTCGAGATGGATAGCATACAAAGTATCACAAGTTGATAAACACAACAGAGCACAAAAAGGACACTTTTTTAAAGACAGATGTTGTCGCAGCATGTAAAGCATGAGATAATATGTAAGAAAAAAATGTTGATTATCGTAGCTCTTTTGAACAAATTATCACTCTATACAGATCTGTAATATCAATAACATTTGGATGGATGAGTGAATATGGTTTTACGCCGCTTTTAGCGGTATTCCATCAATATCACGGCAGAGAACACCAGGAGGTGGCTTCACATGTTGTACCCATGTTTGGAATCGAACCAGGGTCTTCGGCGGGTAGAGTGTTGGGACACTTCTTCACCCTCCCCAACCCTCTTCCTTGTATTCGGTTCCAAGTTATTTGTAAGCGTTTAATACAGTTTATTCGACGTTAGCAATTAACTGTAATTTTATATCGATAATTTCTGACACATGATTTAACAACAAAATGACTTTTACAACAAATTTAGTTAAAAATAGAGTTATCAGTGAGAGTAAAATTAAACAATTAATATGACGCAATCTGATTCCTAATACTTGCTAAGACTTATGTTTCGTGTGTTTTACTTATGCTAAAACAATTTGTTTGAATATTCCGTGAACAAATTTCACAGATAGCAATATATTTTGGGTTAAAAGAAAACGTAGGTCTAAACAATTGTATAAATACATATTTAAATATATATTTAAGAAAACCATTGACAGTCGGCATTCACAATGAAAGTTCGAATTGTATATTTAAGGAAAAGTAAGTTTAGAACAGCAAAAATGTCTTTTTTGCACCAAACAAACATGTTACTGCAAGCTTGGTTACAAACAGAGACGAGATGGTGAAATCCAGTTCAGGTTTACAAAGCAAAACATTGGCTTTGATACGACTGTTTTCTGTGAAAATCGCGTTTAAAGAGCTAGAGTTTTGTTGATGTGTCTTCACAAATCATCAGTAGAAAAATTCCCATACATGGTGTTTCTCGGATATTTGTATTTTATTCAAAACTTTCCAATTTGCTGAGTGATGTCGATTATCATAGTCGGTTTGTGTTTTTACATTCCCGCTTCCGGGTTGCTCTCGATCCTTCTAACCAATCAACAAGCTGGTTGCCTGACACGTGACCACGCCTTCCTGACTTGGTTGCGGCTCTCCTCGTGGAAATCGAGCATATTTCGTGCTGTATTCGGCATCTGTTTTTTGCAAAAAGACGTCTCAAAATGACCGACGCAAAGCCCTCGCTTGCTCGTGATGGAACAATGCAAGTGACTGCAAAGGTGGGTTAAAGATTTCGACCGGGAATGTCCCAAAATCGGCGTCCAAAATCGGGTGCTTTTGTTCCTTGAGACGCCATAGATTTCGACATGTTTGAGAAACCTAGTGGTGACCTACATACCCGCATTTGGCCGTCAAATCCCGAAAATTAAGAAATCAATTTGCAATATTATGATTCTTGAATAAATCATCTTTATTTCTGCAGAGTTTTGTTTCTTAGTTTTCATTCCGAGGGGTAATTTTGCTTGGACGAATTCGCAAGTTGTCAAAATTCCAATATGGCGTCTTATATGTGCAAGGTCATGTTTGTTGGTCATGTACTATCTTGCCCGGCTGTGTATTATAAAGGAAGAGCGCTGTTTACGAAAAGTGGCTTGAAAACATTGTGCAATCACTGTTTAGACAAATGGATACGCTTGTATCCGCTGTCAACTCCCATACCAACATAAATCTATCTGAAACCAGAGTGGTCGTCATTTCAGAAATTTCTAACAGTTTTAAAAAGTAATTAGATATATATGACGACGACAGTATTATATCGTGTCAAATGTTAAAGTGTGTTTTAATGAACATCTGCTACCATATAATTTAGATTGAAAACGTGCATTCGAACATCAGTTGAATATATATCTACTATGTGAAGAATACTTTTCATATAAGAGGTGTTGTTATTTATGTGATTCTAATTTGGATTTTCGACTTGAATATAGAAAATATAGTGACTTAAGTTTTATAAAATCTATGATCTGACAAGCATACACAAAGGAATCACTTCTGTTGCAGTTCAAGTACCAATATAAGTACAACAGCTTCAAGTGAAAACATGTACTGTCAACATTAATCATTACCTCACAATTTTATTATATTTTTTGAGCATTTAGTAAAATATGTCTTTCCTCTCTATTTATCTTCTGATCAAATATTTGGTGTGGAAGAAGCAACGGTAATACATTTGTAAGTCTTTTCTTGATTTAACGTAATTATTTGCACTTCAAAAGCAGGAGACACCATGATGGACATAACTTGGTTGGTAAATCATTGTCACAGACTTTAGGTGTCTACAATTGAATGACTCTTGGAAGCTTTATAAACATTTTTTGTAAGTCAGTCCCCCAAATCTAAAATTCTTTATGCACGATACTAGTTTCATTTTAATTAACCACAAGATTATGCATATTCTGAAGATAAGTCTTCATCTGAATTTTACAACTTGACTTGTGGACAAGAGAATTCTGAATAGTGATATTTTTTCTAATGTCTTGCCTATCATTTATTAATCATTAAACTCTAAATATGGGCACAAAATGTATTTTTTGGTATATTGGTTTGAACAATACTTTACTTCATAAGAGTGATTCAGCAGAAAGTAACCGCATATGAAAATAGCGTAAAACACTCGATTACCCCAATTCCTGTTCTCAGTAATTTATTCACGAAAATCCAATTAGCGCTCTTATGATGTGTATTCTGTGACGTTTGTACCAGGTGTCCGGTTGGCTTTTTTTAAAGGTTTTGTGTACATTAAGATTAGAGCAAATTTTATACCAGATGTACGGGGGAAGGGCAGAGCTCCAATGGCCCCTGGTTTGTTGTCTTAGGGGTGTGGCTCAGCTTCCACAATAGACCATGGTGCATTGTGGCTATTTTTACTAAAGAGAAATGTTTTTGCCCTTGGTGAAGAAGCGTTACGCGTCAGAACTTGAACGAAATTGATACATGTAGTTGGCATTGTCGCTGGGAAGTACTTTTTTCGGATAACTTTTTGTTAAAGTAGGTTTGAAAGAGTTTTGGTTTTGTTGTGAAACAGGTTGATGTGTTCAAATAGTGACCAGATTACTGTTTTGTCTGAGCTAAGCTGAATCAGCACTTCTGTGCTTACTCGGTATTCGCTGGGTGTTTGAAAAACACCTGACATTTTTCTATTTGAATGGTATCATACTTTGTATTGTAAAGCAAGGATTTTTTGTCAGTATTTTCATTTGAAACCAATTGTATTGAGAAAATAATAGTGGGCAGACTTTTCTTGCATGTCAGGGATTTATCTTGGGATATATATTTTTTCAAACTTGGTATATTTTAATGCATATATAAGCACGAAGCCTTTGTGAGACTCAAGAATACTCCAGTTACTGTTCAGAGAAATATTAGGTACCACTGATGCAAGAGTTAAAACTATAACATCAGTTTGAAAATGTTTGGTTCCAATAAGGGAATTTTATCTCGCATTTTCTTCAAAATCTTAGAAAATGGAAAAATTATCAATTGTTTTCTGAAGATGATAATTGTACACATTTTAGGAAGGTATTGAATTCCTTGAGTCAGCCGGCCACGAAAAACTGCTAAAGCTTCAGGGACTGAAGGAGGACGACGACACTGCATCTGGCTCCAACAAACCTGGGCTTCCTCGAGATAGCACCATGGCAGTGACAGCAAAGGTGAGTCTGGGGGATGGTGTGGAAGCCTTGTGGTTGAAACTTTGTTCACTACAACGAAGACCCTCGTTCGATTCCCCACATGGGTACAATATGTGAAGTTCATTTCTGGTGTCCCCAGCTGTGATATTTGCTAGAATATTGCTGAAACTGGCATAAATCTAAATCTGGGAGATTTGGTGGCACAGCTTGCACCATTCATTTCAGGCAACCCTAAAAAAATCATGCTAGTTTCTTGCCAACTAGGGCTAAGTTGATAGGTTGATCAGCATTCTGGAGAAAATTAAAAGGCTTACAGCTACTTCTTGTTTATTGCAAACAGAGCAACATTGAAAACATTGCTTTATGCAGTAAGTAAGAGGTTATCCATAAAGATGCATACTTCGTAAGAGAAGTTTTGCTTTATCCCTAGGACAAGTCAATATCCAATTATCATCCTGATGAATGGCCTGATGAATGTTGGGTCATTAGCTTTCAGAAACGAACTGTTCCTCAACTGTGCCAAAGAGACAATTGCTGCTTGTGCCTGTGGCATGTGAAACTTGTTTCGAAATACCATTCATGTAGCTACTAGCTACGAGATAACTTAGTGGCAAATTCAGCCTAACTTGATACTCGTATAGGCAGTCAACGTGTTAAGATAGGCTGAAATATTTTTTTAAGTGTCATTAAAGGCCTGTGCACTGGAGCCTTCTTTGCTACATGTGCTGGTTGAAAGAGGTGAATAAATGGATGTTTAGAAAACAGCAGATTGTGAATTATCGTACCCTGATGCAGGGCTCGATTTAGTGCTTTGGTACTTGTACAACGCAATATTACAAAGTGCAACCTAGTTATGAGTCTTAACTTGCACAAGGTGCAAGTCAGTTTTTGACAAATAAATCAGCAATAAATCTTACGTTATAAGCACAAATATGTCATCTCATTTTACTTCTAAACTTTGGATAACTATGGTATTTAAACATTGCTATTCATATACACATATACACATATTTTTTGGCGTTTCCATGGCAACAAGTTCGACTTAGACTGAAATTCGTGGTAGTGCTCACATAGATAGATCTGCCGGTGTACTGGTGCCTTTTGGTAGTTTTGGAATTCTGAATAAATTATTTTTTGCATTTCCATGGCAACAAGTCTCCTAAACTATTTGTGAAAGCTTAACCAAACTTGGTACACATGTGAACCATTTATTGTTTGCTGTTTCTGTGGAAACATGATTTTGAGAATGTTGTCTTGTCCAGAGCAGATCTTCCTAACTATACATGCTAGGTTCATCAAACTTGGTACATATGTCAAGCACGATCCATAGATGTGCCTTTTGATGGTTAGACCCAGATACAAATTTTATTTTTTGTGGTTCCCGTGGAAACGTGACCAAATGTTGTGTTAGTGCTCCTGTTTGGAGCAGATCTTAAAAACCTTACAATACTCCCCTTCCACTTTGCTATATACACTCCAAAACATTTGACATAATCATAACTGGTAGACATATTCATAAAGAGTATTTTGCTGTTGCGGGGGACATTGATGACAAGGCCTGGGAAAAAAATATGTTTCTGATTACCCAACCGACCCTTGAAATCTGATTTTGACCCTATTTCTTTTAGTTTGGTTTGTCTGAATAAAAAAAGCTCTGATACCATTCTTTTTTCCTCAGCACCAACAGACATCGGTCATTCTGATAGAGAAAGTCAACGTGATGGCTGCATGCTTGATTAACTAAACAATTACACATAGATAAATGTGTTATTAGTTTGTACTTTACTTCTAAAATGTTTAAAAAATAATCCTACTTACCGACCCTCAATTTTAAAGAGGTGTAATTGTAACAACATGTTTTTTTATTTGGCTCAAGTCAGAGAAGGGAATTCGAAGAATATCCAGTTGTAAGGAAAATAGCATCAGTGAAGTCACGAGTCAAGACAAAACAAATTGCATTGTGACCTCATTATATAATTAGTGTTGGTAGAACTGCAGGCAGTTGATGTGATGCAAGTTGTTAACTTTCTACAATGTTTTCTATCAGGAGGGTGAGCAGTTTCTGGAAGCAGCTGGGGGGACCGTTGATGCAGATGCTTTAACTCGAAGCCAGCAGAAGAAAATTGAAGAGATCCAGAGTGAAACGCCTGAAGAGCCATCCCCAAAGAAACCTAAAATTTCAAAGGAAGGAACCATGGCAGTTACAGCTAAGGTAGGAGGACCATTTTGTCTAACCAGAATGATGGCGAAAGAACATAAGGGGAGATAATTAGCAAATTATCTCCCTTGATCATAGGTCTGTGTGTGAGTAAGGTCATATTGGTTTCTGTGATGGAATCCTTATTTGTTTGTAAGAAAACGAGAAATCTTTTCTAGGTTGTCTGTTCTTCGCTTAAATTCCTGTTACTCAGTACTTTCAGTTGTCAAGAGAAATATTTTCTTAAACATTATCGCATGATTACGTCAGAACTCTTTCAAATTTCAGACTTACCAGACAGTGCCTTGTAGTTTTGTGATAGTGAAAAGCGATCCAACATTCTATGGTTAAATAACATATTGCAGATTACAAGCTTCATGGCTCCAGATAAGTTTGTAACTTCAGGAGTATGTACTCCTTATTTTTTCAATATAGGAGAACTGGAAAGAGTTAGAGTACTGAATGGAATTTAATGGTGTATCAGTAATCTTGTGTTTCGTTTCATTTATGTACCACAACATTGCTACTCTTGTGTAAACAGGTCAATAAACAATTAAACAAAACCTTTTCAGATAAATGTGTCAAAATGATTCCAAGACCGTACACCATTGCTGTGGTGCGTATCTACCACGTTTTCTAAATTATTTCCTACCGTATCATGCATATTATTATCTGTACATACACCGATACGGCCCTTATCTGGAGCCCTGTATCTAGCTATGTATGGTACGTATGCGTGGGTGGATGGTAAATGTTTTCGTGAATATCTTGCTAAGTTTATCCCTGATTTAAGACATTAAGTATTCTATTTTTCATATCAGGAGGCCAAGGAACTACTAAACAATGAAAAACTCGGTGATACAAGACAAGAGACCAAGGCACGGAAAGGGCGAACACCACCCAAGAGAGAAGGCACAATGGCGAAAACAATGCAGGAAGGTTTGTCAATTTGTCGAGAAAGTTATTTGTGCTAAAAATATAAATGTAATCTATGACATAGTGAGCAGATTAAAAGCTGTTTTGGGTAATAGATTGACAGAAATTTAGAATATTTCGAATGCAGGGGAAAAAGTGATGAAGTGAGACCCACTGGTTGCCATGAAAAAGGCTGTTTTGATTCCCTATACGAGTTCAATGTGTGAAGACCATTTCTGGTGTATAGTTAAAAGTGGCATAAAACTATATTCACTCACTCCTTACAATATCCTCTGATTTCTGGCTTGCATTTTGGTTAACTTACACTGACCCTGGATTAATTCCTGTGGTTTCTCATGACCTCAAATTTCCTTCTCTTGAGATTTGCTGTGTTAACCTGTCTGCAGTGTGCGAAATAGTTTCAAAATTTTGCTAGCCAGTTGATCAAGCCATGCCTGAAAGTTGCCAACCCACAAAATAATTCACTTGTCCGAAATTTGAATGTAGACAGGGTTAAGCTGCTACCGGGTAATACATTTTTATCAGGCCAAAATCTTGCATGATTTCAAAGTGTGTTATAACCTAACAAGTCAGAGTTATATATTTACATAATGACCCCATGAAAATTCACTGGGCAGTCTGGCCAGTAACTGTGGAGATTTCCTGGCCCGACTGGATTTCTACTAGCCACGGACTAGTGAGTTACAAACAAGCTGCAATGTTGGTATGGCAATGTCAACACCATGGTGACCAGCCTGATAATGATATGTTACAAAAGAGTTTTCAATTCTGCATGGAAAAACTGACTGAAAAACTAGAAAAGTAATTCTGATGGGATGCCTTCATGTCAGTTTTAACAATCAGTGACAATTCCTCCCTCACTCATTTTCTTGCTATGAATCTCAACTTTTGGGTCAGTCCAAGGTCAGCGTAGGTGAAGGGAATTGCAACACCTGCTGGTATGGAGGATGAACACGCACATGTACAATATACCACACAACAACTTGCACTGACATTCTCTAATACATATTTATGGTTTGTTACAGAGAATTGTAAAATATTTGATGACATAATTGATGAAGAAAATCCAAAGTATTCAGTGTTCTGAATTTTGGTTGCAGCGAAATCATTGCTAGGCGAAGATGACCTCAGTGGTGGTCGAAGGACAAGGTCAAGTGCACGAGGGGCTGCTCCATCTGCTAAACCACCAGTGAAACGGGCTGGGACGATGCAGAAGACCGCTAAAGATGGAAAGGAATTTCTGAACAGGTCAAAAAAGAGCAAGAAGGAAGATGATGAGGAAGAAGACAAAGATGAGGAGGAGGAAGAAGACGAAGAGGAGGAGGAGGAAGAGGAGAAGAATGAGTGAGAAGTGAAGTTAATCATTACGCAAGACATCAATCCCAGTTATCATTTTCATCAGACTGAAGAGAGCGAAAGAGAGAGAGACATGTGAATCATTTTATTAACAGAGCAGCCAATTTAGATGTAAACTTGAATAGATGAAGAATGTTTGTCTTTGTTTTTAGCATATTTGATCATCCATAAGTGCGAAATTCTTATTTATCGCTATTGAAAATAGAGATTTCTTAGCAAATGAAAGATTTTTAGGTCTTGGTATGGATCATTTCAACCACTTTGACAAATGATTCATTTTGGAAACAAAACTTATTGAACAAATGTACCATCTCTACATATTCCCTTATCTAGTTTCCATTGGTTCAACAGGTGAGATGCCATCTTCATACATTGTCAGAATGTATATTTAACTCATTAATGTCTGTTCTGTTTGTAAAATGAGTATTTCTCGTACAATGGTTTAACGGCAGCAATTTATAATAGATGAATATAATAATGGTATCTGTTAACGGCTTGTAGATAATGTTATCACTAATAAATCACTACACCAATGTACACAGAAACGTGTTTATTTCAATTTTTGACATGTCAATCAAATACAATGTATATGTCATCAGTCCCTGCTATGTAGATATGCATCATTCATATTGGCAGTGAGTGAAAGTGGTGGCTGTAAAGCCATGGCATGTCAATTTCGATAGAAACCAGTTTGAAGTGAACGCCAGCACCACTGTTACCATGGTTACCATTTGTTATCATTGACTTTTTATTAGAGCATCAATGCATAAGAAATGTTCATGTGTTCCAAAATCTGCATTTGTTTCGCAAGTACAACTTGTTGACATTACCAACATGTCCTTGATGGCATTATGTACACTCATACATAAATAGGTATTTCCTTTCTAGGGAAAAAAATTAAATTGACCCAAAGGCAGGTAAAATGAATATTTATGGATTGATGAGTTTATCGACTTTACGAATGCATAATCAAGCTCTAACTGGTTTGCATCCTGTGTTCATAGTTTGGCCTTTCACAGCCTCTGCCATCTTGTATTCATCCAAACTCATGGCCATTTTTACAAGCTAACATTGCTCGCAAGTTGAAAACTCTCAAACATTTAAACGATTTGTGTTGTCACAATCTTTGTATATGGATTGTTACATAGGAGTGTTAGTCTTTTATGTAGAGGAATTTGTTAATGATATAGAATAGGCAAGACTTGTATGAGCGTTGATAGATTTTGTCGAACGTTTGTGATTTTTCTTTTTTGAGGGAGGTAACTAATAGCTATCTTTTGCTTAATTTGAGCCTTTTTAGTGGTATTTATGTAATTTTCCTATGCTGATAACACAACCTGATAAAGATGATGATTTATTCTGATACCATAAAATACCCATCTGCATTAAGATCTTGGGACAACTCCACAAGACCTTCAATCAAGGTCATGGCTCCTATATTTTCATGCTTGTACCTGATAAATGACCTGAAACAAGAAGTCCCAAATGTTAATGAATATGGCAGCATCAATATATTGTTGTCGATGTTTCACTCACCCCATACCCCATGGGATATTGGTTTTTTTCTTTCTTTCTTTCAAATCAATTTTACTCAAATCAATATGATTAGAAATGAAGCTAAATCATTTGTTTAAGTTGATGTCTTAAAGGCTCATCAACCATGACATGAGCTGTGGGTGTTTCCGGGAATCATCCTAGCGGGATCTTTATCAGAGTAAAACATCTCTTATCAGATTGAATAATAACCCCATGTAGTACAAGGCAACTAGAATGTGGTTTCTTTATACGAATACGAGGAGATATACTTGGTATATTTTGAAGTGCAGCTGCAGTGAATTTTAACTACCAAAGACTGGAATATGAGTGATAATAACTAGAAATCATTGTTACATTGTAATACAAAATTACAATATTGTGATCGCAAGGATTCACTTTTCCTGCAAGTGAAATAAATTTTATTTAAATTGTTGATTGTTTTCTAATTTATTCCTGCTCTATTGAGCACGATATTTCTGTAGCTTGCTGAAAATTTATGAAGTTTGTTGTGAAAATGGTCTTCTAGAAAGTTTTATCAAATCAATTGATTTAGGTATATACAAATGTTCTATCTATTGAGCAAATTTGTCATTATCAAAGCTGTGGAAAATGGCAGTTTTGGTATCTGACCTGTGTTTCTGTGGTAAATATATCTTGCATATTTTAGATTATCTGTTTACACATTTTACTAAAGTGTTATCTATATATGCTTAAAACTTTCCTTTACTTCAATGTGATTCTTTTATCATAAGTCCATGACTGCCAATATGATCCAACTAGGACAATTCTTTAGGGTAATATGTCATCCCAGTCATAATGTCTGTGACAGCTGTCGGCCATAAGGAGGTGTTCTACTTTTGTATCAAGATGTGTATGTTTTGTGACTGAGAGCTTTGGAAATAAACATTTCTTATGTCAGTACTGGGTGTGTTTTTGGTGCTTTTTTATTTCTGTTTTCGAATGGTTGGTGGGATAGCATGACTGTTAAAGTGCCAGCAAAAGCTAATGGCTCCCCTGAAGTTCCCAGTTTGAATTTGTCTTCAGCAACTCATGCTTTTCATGAGAGGCGACTGACCGGTCAAGCTGTCTGCCTCACATGACATGGTGTCCCAATGGCATAGATCGATGCTCATACTGTTGATCACTGGATTGTCTGGAGCAGACTCGGATTATTTACAGACTGCCATCGTATAGCTGGGATATCGCGGAGTGCAGCGTTAAACTACAAACAGAAGCTGACAAAGTTTCAGGTACTTCTTTACAGGCGCGAAGAAGCCCTCATGTGGTGTGCGATTTGGTGGTACTCAAGGAATGTGGTGGAAAGCCAAACCCTTTCTATTTTACACTCATTAAATCACATTAAAGTGAGAAATGATCAAATTTACATGGCTAAAAATATATCCCACCAGACCCACGCCCTCCAGACGCCTCAATGGATGATGGGTCTCATTTTTTTAGCCTTCTTGAATGTATCATTTTTAATGAAGCTATCTTTCAGTTGTAAGATACGAGTTACACAAGACATCCCATCAATTAGTAATAGCTTTCTCCACGTGTCTTCTCGGTACCTTAAGGGGGTGGAAAGATTTATTTACTTGTATATGTAATTATGTATATAGAGGGTCATGAAGGTGAGACAAGCATGTAGCCTGTGAAGTTTCGGGTTAGAATTGGGTCTTCAGCAGCCCATGCTTGTAAGAGGCGATTAACGGGATCGGGTGGTCAAGCTCGCTGACTTTGTTAACACATCCGCGGGTTCAATCCCGGACTGCGTCATACCAAAAGACGTTAAAATATGGTACTTGTTGGTCCCTGTCTGGCGTTCGGC
>VKKT01002335.1:85687-96407 GCA_008038995.1 Haliotis laevigata | reverse complement strand
TATTTGAACCACATTAGAACCAGGTAGACATCCCTTGTAACAAGTGACTGACTGAGTGAGTTATAGTTTTACGCCGCTTATAGCAATATTCCACCAATATCACTGCGGGGGACATTGGGAATGGGCTTCACACATTGTGCCCATGTGGGGAATCGAACCCGGGTCTTCGGCGGGACGAGCCAACGCTTTAACCACTAGGCTACCCCATCGCCCCTCCTCACTATCAAATAGTGAGGAGACAGGGTACTTAGAACATTTGAGCGGGTAATATACTGTTTTTGTTTATTCATATTCTGTTCGAGGAGTTAAAATACAGAATGGCGTTTCATTATGTTTCGGGATAACAGCAACAAAATCACTTACTTTTTTATGTGCCAATTTTCTGTAGGACAGGACAAACTGACTCTTGGACGACCGAATACCTTATGTCATCCCTGATATCCAGCGATCCATTAATACAACTTGTCCAACTACTTTGCCTTTTACACCTCATGTAAGCCTTGACACGCTAACACGTGTCATCGGTTCCCAATTGCACATATCGATGCTCATGCTGTTGATCATTGGATTGTCTGGTCCAGACTCGATTATTTACAGACCGCCACCATATAGCTGGAATATTGCTGAGTGCGGCGTAAAACTAAACTCTCTCACTGACCTTGACAGTTTACATTTGAATATGGGCTATAGAAATGTATTAATTTTGTTAAAAGACAAATTGGATCTTGTATACACATCACAATCCTAGCAAAGTAAATTACTCTGTGGTGAAGACGGTCAAGGGCTTATTTTGATAACCATCCAAATATATGTGACAGCAGCAAGCGATGACATCATAGCTCGGCGTCGTCAAAGAAGACATGCCGTCAAATAGCTAGGTGACTGAAAATAGAGGTACAGATGTAGTTGTTGAGTCTTTCGGCTATAATCTGAGGGGCAAGAGAAACCATACCTAAGCTCTCGGCTGATTTCCAACACTTTCATTAGATAAAAGCAACAACAAAACAAAATCGAAATATCATATTTTGCCCTTCAGTTCATGAGCTCCTATATACCTACCTCGGTGTATTACACATGCATGATGTCTTCAGACACGTCGAAAGGCGAGACGCATATTTTCTGTTTGATAGGACTTACTGTAAAAACGCAGATCTATAATTCCAGGTATGGATTTTCAGTCTGTCTACAGATATGTATACAACACATATCCATGAACACATTTACACTTATAGTGTGTGCGTGTGTGCAGTCATAAACATACATCAACATCGATTCAAAACGATTTTTATAATAAACACGTTTTTTCCATTAACGGAATTAAAAGAAAGAATGTAACGTATGTTATAAGAGCAGGTTAGATGTGTTGGTAATTGCATCCATGTCATTAAATTATCATCAACAACCGAAATGTACTCACTCACATTAGCACTAAAGCCCCACTGGTACTTTTCATCATTTCGTAACGACAGTACGAGGCCACGCTTAAATCCAAATCTCATCAGCATTGATATAGAGCGCCTAGCTTGTTATCAACATGTTAAGTCTACACTCCAGCATTGATATTAACCTTGATGCACACTACACAGCAGTCCTGACATGCCTCTCCATTGTTGTCCCTCAACATCTGTAGATCTTTACCACACATCCCCATTGATGAACAAATGCCATGCATCTGGAACGCATAACAACCTCCAACGTCTATACAGAGGTTCCTGGCTATATTGAACATGTTTGTTTGTAGAAAGGCGGGTCGTGTATCTGTTGTAAACAGTGACGGCAGTTTACCACACTAGGAAAAGACTTCCTCATAAAAAAGGCTATTGATAGAGCAATGGACAGCAGCATGTTACAGTAAAGGAAACACGAAATGCTGTTGTATTTATAATTCCTAGGAAAG
This sequence comes from Haliotis laevigata, assembly GCA_008038995.1. Classification (NCBI taxonomy): domain Eukaryota; kingdom Metazoa; phylum Mollusca; class Gastropoda; order Lepetellida; family Haliotidae; genus Haliotis; species Haliotis laevigata. The sequence continues at coordinate 94,510 of VKKT01002335.1, read as the reverse complement.
TTGATCCAATGAATGAACAAACACCCCGACCTTATCTCGCACTGATATATAACACTAAGCATTTAACGGTATTCATTAACCAAAATATTAAGTAGTCTCTCTTTTGAAAGACGTCAAGGTTAATATTTTCTGGCTCCAAATCCCCGAACAATACGAACAATACGAAGGGCACATGTACACAACCTAACACTACCATACGAAAGGTTTGCCAGTGCTTTCAACTGCAGAACGAGCTATTCTTGGCGTACCATTCTTCACAACTTCTATTCAACAGAGTCTTTGTGTTGAGTTGTCGCGTGCGAGATGGTGCAGGAAATACCTGCCATTTAGTGATTCATTCAGCGCTAATATTTATCTGGATAATCTGAACATAAATCGTAACAGCATACAGTCTTCAAAGGGAAGTCTTGGTTCGCACCGACCGTACCTTGATTGTGAGTGAGCGGTGCTTCTGTTTACGTTTCTGTGGTAGAAAGCTACGAGCAGGGTTTGTCCTGAGGGTCTTTTACTGTATAGATTGATCTTTGCGAAGAATGGTAGGCCAAGAATATCTCGTTGTAGAGATTCCACTTTTAGATTTCACATGTACCATGAAAACCAACTCATTGTAATTAATTTATGTTTGCAATAAAAATGAAAGACGGAATGATAGGTAAAGTATTCTTTACACCAATCATTGTTAAAATAACTGTGAAAATAACATTCCTAATAACATCTATCGATTAACCTGGAATGTTTAATAAATTGTACGATAGAACTTTATTGTTCTGTGGGTACATTGGACAGTTCCGAAAACTACTAATCACCTACAGATCAGGTCATAACCTCAGCACTTCATATACACATTTGACAGCCGCATTGAGATTATACATAAAGCTCTATTGAAGGACATGTCTAATAAACCATGCATAATAATATGACATTTCAATCAATGTGGCCCATAGCCCATTTCACCTGCCACTCAAACACACTGCGTATGATGTCCAGGGGTAGTGACTTAGCTTGCGCGTCGTTTGCATTTACATGAGCAGTGGTCTACTGTGTACTTGTGGGCTAGCGAATAGCGATTGCTCCTTTCCCTAATCGATTGCTCGCTCTGGCGCAAGACGGTCCAACTTTATTTACACGTTACCACAACAACCACGAATGCGCACGCTTTTCACAGTTATGATGTCATGCCATTGACAAAATAGTCAGCTGGCCACTTTTATGGGTACAGCATTGGTCTTGGGTATACGTTTGTGGAACCAACCATATATTTATACGGTCAGTGTAAACTGGGGTATATATAGGATGATTGTTCTGCTCTGCAGCATTCAAGCAAACAGGTAAACTCTTGTTTTCATTCAAGACTGAAAGTCTGTGCGAGAACTCTCGCGGGGGATGTACACGGCTGTATCAGGAGGCAGTGGTTAATGACTGTTCAATATGGTTTCTGACATTGATCGGTTCGTGCCATTTAAAACATCAAGAAGGTTCCAAGGTTGCACAATCGTGATTGGAAATTAGACAAGACTCTGACGGTGAACAACTGTTTCTTGCCTCTCCTTATCAAGAAGACATCCCACTTACGACACTAAATCTTCACCGATCTGGGAGCTGCGTTTGCAAAGTTGAAACCCACGCCTTCTAATTAGTGAGAGGCAGAACTAAACTTCATATTCAGGACGGTTACATGCCGTGAAGTAATATCCGACAAGAGGCTTCAACCAGGACCAAACAGTCTACTGCAAAACGAATCATTGTTAAAAAAGTTGTCATTGGAATTAGGGGACTGAGAGAACAGGAAAGCTGAAACCCCAGCTGCTCGACATATAAAATCATTCAAGACTACCATCTGGGAAACGTACCTCTCCCAGTGAGGCTAACGAAGCACACACGTAAATCCATAAGCGTGTAAACAGTCCCTCTCCACTCTCGCCAAAACCCCTCTCAGTGGATAACATGGAACCGCGGGGTGAGGCTCTGCTATCCAAGCTCCGAGAGCAGTGCCTCAGTATTAAGGGATGTGGGGGAATAAAGCAACTGTCCAGCTTCTTCCGGAAGATGGATGCAGACTTTTCAAAGAAAATATGTTTCAAGGAATTTGCAGACGGTGTCAAACGGTACGGACTGTACATGGGCGAGGCAGATTTGCAACTTCTATTCCAACTATTCGACCGCGATGGTAACGGTTCCATTGATTTTCATGAGTTTGTGAACCAGTTAAGAACCCCCATGACGGAGACACGTATTAGCGTCATCAATGAAGCGTTTGACAAGCTGGATGTCAACCAGGATGGTGTATTGAAGTTGGACGATCTCAGAGGTGAGACACATACACATTCCTCTACATCGTAGACAGGCAGGTTTAACCCTATGACAGTTAATCGTCGGAATATGTAGAAATAACTATTCCATTCAGCAGTTAGTTATTCCATTTATTATCTTGGGGATGGTGGATCTAATGTATCAACAATGCCACTCAATGCACTAGCAACGAAACTATGTACATATTTTCTCAAACTAAGTTATAGCAACATAATAATTCGTCACTACCTAACCTTAACCTGAGGAATACAATCAATAGATACATACAACTAGTATTATATGATATTCGTAGTCCATTGGGGATCGAGAGAATGTCCAAGCATGTGGATGAAACCTGTTTAAGCTCCAGCGCTTCGGTTATGTTACAGAAACCTAACGCTGCTGTTAATGGCCAAGGGCATAATGATAGCAATTTCCTTTACACTTTCCCGTTTGGCACAAGCCCATACTCAACCGAAATTAGAAGGTTGAGGACGTTGGTATGTTTGGTCAGCATAAAGCTGCTATGGCGACAGAATAAATAGACTTAAATACATTGGGGATTTCTTGCAATTAAGCAATATCTTTGAGTATTAACAATGGTTTGGAAAATTGCATATTCGCTATGCGCGTCAATAGCACGCGCGCTTTGTTTTGTTGGTATTTGTATTTGTATAAGCTAACGTTGAACAGACCCTTAGGGAGACAATGCGTTCTGTTCTTTTATGATTCGGTAAAATAATGGACATGTGAATAATATATAGGTTACATTAGTTATAACTGTATTCACGATATTTAAACCGTGTTAATTACAGTCTTCAATATTGTGGCACGCGTTGCCATACGTTGGATATGAAGCACTTAAATATCTATAAATAATGGATCAAGTGTTATGCAATATGTACCCAGAGGAGTGTACTAATTAAACGCCAAAGCATACTTTAATGGAAGCTAAATAATAACTTATGTCATATTACAGAAAAGTACAGCTGGTTATTCATAAACCCAGACTTATCTTCCGGTTTTCCATACATAGGATTAACTACAAAGCGATGCAGCAAGACCCCCCTCCCCCCTCCCCCAAATTGGCACCAAGTGAACCGCCCGGCAGGCTCAAAACAGAATTTGATTAATATCTTAGCTGACATGATAAGATTGGTTTAATATTAGCTTCATCTTAAAGCACTTAAATGATATTTTATCAGCAAAACGTATGCTTGGGATAAAAATCTGTAAATGTGAAATGTGATGATGCATCTTGGATATGAGGAAATGTCATACTGGTCTTCAACCTGACAGAAGGCTGAGGATAAAAATAGCAACGTCTTTTTTTAGTGTGACAGACAGTGGCGCCATAACCTGATTACGACGAGACTTGCGATGCGAAAAATTGTGCTTATTGTGTCAATCCTTTCTTCCTGCGTTCATGGTCCACATATGTGTTAATACCATCACAACTAAGAGAACGCATTCTTGCTGAGACACTCAACACTATGCAACAATAGTATGTGCTTTTTTATATTGATAGATTAACTCTTATTTCTTTCCCGTATGGTCCTGCTCTTTAGAAACTGGTTCCCTCCAGATGGTAACTCGTTACAAGGAATGGATGTCTGGAGTTCTACTCTCCCAGGGGAGTCGATAACGTCACATCTGATGATTCGTTAACAGGACCTTATTTATACCTTGTCAGTGTAAGGATATGGATATTCGGAACATCTGTTACTGTAAGGTGTTACGGTTTTGCTTTGACAGAGCGGTCTTCAACTTTTCTTTCAGGCTTGCTTCTTGTTATTTCTGAAAATGAAGCAGAATCATTTTGATTGATTGCTAACTGTGGATGGGTACACCAGGAGACCTGTTCTTTGTTTACAATTCACCAAGAGGGTTGCTCTAAGAATAAACATTCCAATCGAGAATGTCAATAGAACCAAGAGCTATGACCTCTACGGTTCGATTCAGGCTTTCAATGACTAATTCCAATCTCTTGTCCCTGTCAACACCTATTCAGCTCTCTGCTGATTCCTGCAAACAATGGATTGCACTTTCCGCAGTTATGACCTAGACACAATTAGCACTTTGTTGTTTACAGCGCCGAAGGCGTTTCATATCCTGGTCACAAGAGGCCTACTTTTAGCCTATCGAATATACAGTATGGGGAACAATAGCACCGTTCTATGTGGTTCTGAACATAAAGAAACATGTTTGAAACGTTGTTGATGTCAGGGGATGTAGATGCAGACGTTTGGGATGGTATGTTAGTGTAATGGGAGAAGAAACTAATTGTTACATGATTCTGAGATAGGACGGAACACACAGCATGAAGTTAACACATTGTTTGATATTTATGTGGATGATGGGACTGTGTACTGATTCTATGGAGAGATTGTAAATCTTGACATTGTAGTCCTGAGTTGTATCTTACAATTTGAAGGTTTCTAAGGCAACGAATATATTGTACGTAGTGTTAGTCGTTGATGCATCTTGCTCCTATAGGAACCCTCGCAGAGTAAATGTTATATGTAAATGTCACTGAAAGGTTTTGAATTCTTGTCAGATCACGAACTAGCATCTCGTCCTCGGGGCTTGTGGTAGCATGTGTTCATTGGGGGTTTGTCCTGTACCTAGTGGTTAAAGAGTTCGCTCTTCACGCCAAAGACCCGGGTTGATTCGCCACATGGGTTCAATGTGTGAAGGCCATGTCTGATATCCCCCTGCCTCATATTGCTGGAATCTTGCTAAAAGAGGCGTAATACCATACTCACTCACTCACTCCCTCATTTTGTACTGAAATAGGTTTAACGTCACAGCTGGTAGATCTTTATGTTTTGGGTTTACGGACACACAGTGATATTGAATATATTCCTAACTTAGTAGGAATGGCAGGTGTGCCATATCTGCTGTAAAACGTTCCAAGGATGGTTCGATTCCCACGATGTGCGAATACCATTCTTTGTGTCCTTAGTTTTGCTGTCAGACTCTGTCATTTACTATCTCGTCTGAGCTTAATGGTATTGAGATATTGATTGCAATAAAACATCGTTAAAGACCACCTGAATCCACATTGATTATGACAAAGTACCAAAATGTCATATGGATGAGAGTACAGAAAGCGCATGTACGACTTACTGGCAATGCTGATAAACTGAAAGTAAAACTCAACACAATGCGAAATGTCTCCCTAAAAGAACAAGCATGTGATCAATTAAAGCGGCATGAAGTCCCCGTTATCACAGCTAGGTGTAATGTACACTGATGCCAAGGTGTAGGTTCAGTCATGTGAACATAATCACTATAACAGGAGAGGATATAATGCCCAACGGTATCGCTGAAACCGAAGCATAAACCGAAGGCACAGTTCATCAGTCGAAACAATACACCACAACAATTGAAAATGTATTGGATGAGCGGATGATGGAACCTAAGCACCACAGGCAGTCAATTAATTGTTCAAAGGCAGTCGATTAATTGTCCATAAAAATATGTCAATTGTCAGCACAATCAATATACAGTGTAGTTGCTGTCGAGACCACATTCCCATCCATAGCGTGTTCTGGAGGATTTCAAAGATGGCATCGCGTTACATGAACATGACAAAGGTACGCCGATCGCTCAACAACTCTCTGAAGATGTTAGAACTTTAACAGAAGGTATTGTTCCTTGCAATGTCTCTCTTATTGAAAAAGACAATCGAAGATTCCACCGTGGTCATCAATTATTCGTACTTAATGAAATACTGTCCAAAGAACTGGAACGTCATTTTGCGATAAGCCTGGGATGATAGGATGATATATTGATCTATGTTGTGGTAAAAATATGCAACAACAGCATGATTCATACTTAATATTGTTGTAACACCTTCGGCATTTACACATGATGTTTCTACCGATATGTCAACTCGTACCGACCTTTAAAAGGCAAACATAAATGAATGCATGTTTTCTTTCAAGGAATTAATTATCAGTGCAATCTATGTCTCCTGAGCTATAGAAATCCATGGTTTCTCGCCGTGTTTATTGACTCCTCTTGGAACCAAGACTTTGGATTCTTTGAAATATCATTAAGAATCTGGCAGTTGGTCTCGGAAACGAACACCAAAGTCTCCGGGGGCTATTGCATTATTTAAGGTAACGGGCAATTGGAAGAAAGCTAAACATAGTCACTGTTGATGAATACCACCCTAACAGAAGCTAAACCGCGGCATGGCAGGTTCTCGGGAGGACACGATTTCCCCCTCCCTGCTTGGCTTCGTAAAAAAATTAATCATTAACCGGAATATAGTATACATGCCCGTGAACACTAAAACACCATTAGCTCTCAATCTGTGCAATTACCATCACCGATATTGGGTGCGTTTTAGCGCGAACGTTAGGAAGGAAGGTTCTACTTGTAAATGGATTTATGAGCAGGAGGGTTCGTTTTACACATTAATGTTGCATGAATTTATGATCTGTCTGATTTTCTCTAGTTCCCTCAAACAAACAGATCAGCTAATGATCAGCTGGCAATATGCACGTGATATTATACAGACAGGCTATTATGGGTTCGCATGGCATTAGAGATTTATGTAAATTCACGTGTGTTGCAGTCAGCATTCCTGTGGCTGAAGGTTAACTTCCGATGTTAACGTGAAACACCAATCGCGTCTACATTAACATAGGTGACAAAACTTTTCCACACTTTATCTCAAAAGTCCTAAACATGATCGCAGTTTGTAGATATACAAATATTTTTCTTGAATAAAGATATCGTCAAATGTATCAAAATCATTTTTACTACAAGAGAATGGTTTTATGGTTTTGAGGTACGTAGGTCAGACATGGTCCTTGTCACAGTTGGTGTTAAAATGTTCCAAGGTGTTTGCCAACCGCTTCGTTCACAACCACGATGAAATGGGCTTGATGAAACACGGCGGTAATATTTCGCCCACGGAGGTATCAGACTCTGACATGTTAAATGGTCCGTCGACATTCCATAACATTTCAGTCAAAGTTGGCTTCGAAAATTGATGGTGTTATATGGCTTCGCGGCAAGTGCCACTAGATGCGGAGCTTATGAAACCAGCATTGTCACGACGTACATATTGTTATTGACATCTAAATTTCTTTTCTGAAAACACACGCAGCTTTATCGATGAGATTCTTCATTGCGAAACGATAAGAATAAAAACAGCCTGGTACCAAACTCCACAATTGCAGCTTAATGAATCAATGTCAATTTATTGAACATATTTTTTACGTAGAAATGTCTTAACTCTTCTTCTGTCAAAAGCTTGGACATCAATGTCTCTTTTTGAGTGAACGTAGCATCTGACTCTTTTTCGAATTGTTTTCTCCACACTTACCACTTAACTTCGAAATAATTTAATGCAAAGTGTTTTCAAAACACGTAAATGAGAAATTCAATATTTTCAGAATTTCTTAAAAACGTAATACGCGTACACTATTCAGCTTGTATTTGAAGTGTCAGGGGAGATATTACATAAACTGTAGCATTGATGTTGATGACAGGGGAAGAGATGCTATAACGTTAACGATTTTGCCAACGGGTGTCTCAGGAGGTGTTAATATCGCGCTAAGTAAGGTTTAAAGAGTTATTGCGAAATACATCCAATTTGCAGCCAATGTGAAATTGAGGGTAAGACCTATCGTGTAGTTCTCTGTGCTATGTATAGCTAAAGAGTTTTTCAATACTTTGACACTTTCGTCAGCATTATCAATATCCCAATTTCATAAAATGCCATGCACTCCTGCTGGTGTGATCACTTGTATACCTGTCAGAGTGGCGTTTATACCTATATGTTTGAACTTGAAATTACTCACCACTTCATGATATATTCTGGCAACAAGTATAAATCGGACGTATGTCTTTAGCTTTATCAGCGATTGCTTTAACCACTAGACATTTTATTGCGTACAATGATAGACATTACAGTGAGTATATACAAGCAAGTGTTAGGGGAGCGATTGGCTGTGTGTTTCTCACACAATCTCAGTATGGCTATTGTAACCGGTTTTGTAAAGACTTAAAAAATCGAGCATAGGTAATCTCTCATAACAGGTCCATTAACTTTCTTGCAGAGAGAACTCTCTGTAAAATGTCAAATAATGATATACCATAAGTACACGCCTAACAAATAGCAATATATATTCCTAAAAATGAGTAGGGGATCATAAAATGTAGATGTCTGGAGCAAGTATTAGAGCACAGATTAGTGTTGACGCCAAACATTCTAAGGAAGAATGTTTATATATGTAAAACTAGAACACCAAAATACACGCCATAGTGTGCTCGAGAGTGTTTGGTTTCATTCCCGATTTAGACACTTTCAAAGAAGATGATTAATCTATTTTGACCATTAGTATTGATTCTTGTTATCCGTATAGTTGTGATTCACTGCATTTTATTCATTGTTTGTGTATGAATTAGCAATGTTGCGCCTTCAACCAACCAAGCCTTTTCGGGCTATTGATGTCAAACCTATGTGAACCTATGAGACCTGACAGATCTGTCGGTGAATCGGCTATAGAGCGA
>VKKT01002335.1:54487-78174 GCA_008038995.1 Haliotis laevigata | reverse complement strand
CAGACACTGAAAGTAAGAGCTGTATGTCCTACCCGGGGACAGACACTGACAAGTAAGAGTTGTATGTCCTCTACGGGAACACATACTGACAAGTAAGAGCTGTATGTCCTACACGGGAACAGACACTGATAAGTAAGAGCCGTATGTCCTACCCGGGGACAGACACTGACAAGTAAGAGCTGTATGTCCTACTCGGGGATACTCACTGACAAGTAAGAACCCTATGTCATCCACGGGGACGCCCATTGACAAGTAAGAACTTTATTACCTACACGGGAACACCTGCAGCTGCTGACAACCCAGTAAACCCATATGTAATAACTGTGGTTCCTTTACGGGGACACTTACTGACCAATCAGTGACCACTAATATATACTCGTAGGTGAAACACACACATACTAGCCGCTCAGTAATCTTAGTTCCTACTAGATTTCTATGACAGATCATATCAACTTAAATCTACAGATAAGTCATACGCTATTGTTAAATTGACTTAAAAAATAATACAAAAATGGTGTGCACTTGTAATAGGGTCCATGATATGACCATTTGTATTTCTTTTCAGTATTGTAAAGGTAGCTATGTGTGTACCAGTATGATTTGTCAATGTGATTATTTATTGATTCATCTTTTACTTCTGAACGTACCTTTGAACTTGGTAAAACTATTGCTAATATGGACACTGAACGAATTTCGCAATCCATGATATTCTTTAGCTTCTTGGAAAGATTATATGCAGAAAATCATTGCATGTTTCAGCGTTTGCTGTGGTTTATGTCTCTGTGTTACGGTCCAAACGTTTTGGAACGATGACAAACAATTTGACCATTTGAGAGGTTGCATTAGTTCCAATGGCAAAAGATGTTCTTGAGTATGTTCATCCAATCAGGATCTCGAACTATTTGTTAACAGCTGAGCTATTCCTGTAGACATTTCTATTTTGCTGGATTGCATTTCTATACCGTCACAATATCCTAGGACCATTCTCAGGAAATCCATGTGTTTTAAGTGTCACCAGTGACCATTAATTTTCGTTGATAACAGTGTTTTCTACGTTTCTCAAATTAGATAACCATCAAGGGGAGGAAACATTGCACTTTATTTACTTGGAGGAAATGTCAGAAGTTTAACCAAAAACGTTCTTTGATTCGGCAACACTTCAAACACACAGCCAAATGTCAGTCGTTAAAGATTCCACACTGAACACGACTCTTTGATATTCTTTAAAGAGACCTGGAGCCAACAGACGCTTGTTTATAAGATCTGAATCTGCAATGACCTTCGTTCCGAGAAGATGGGATGGTGGTGCTTTAAAATCAGGTAGCTTCTTGAGAAGTTTATATGCAGGAAGTTGTGTTGTAATCCATTTACTTTCCACGCAGATTTGAAGGCAGCCAGTAACCTTGAGGAGACGATATGTTTATTATTCCATATAGAAACTGCAATGTTCGAGATATGACCAAAAAAGGTAATGGCTACCCCAAAATGTAATCGAATACTGTCATCATACGAATTTAAACTTTCATTTGTTAAATGCAACCGTTCTTCGGCACACTAGCACCATGTACATGTATGGCCACTTCATACAGCAACAAAAGAAAGCAACGTCATAGCATAAATCACTCCTCAAACTGGACGTGGAGGGATAGTTTTGTATTAATGTCGAGTTCATACAGCGTATCATTGGGAGGTATATATTCGCCCTTGAAGTCCCGGTCTTAACATGCCCCACACGTGTTCACAAGGATTGATATCTGGACTAAAGGCTGATCGGTCCATTTTGTTAACACTATGGGGTTGTAAACATTGAGGTACATTCCTACACCTGTGCGACCTTATGTTATCTGTTATTCAGCCCAGCGTGATAGCAGTACAGACAATGATTTCATCTTTGTACTCATGTCCTGTGAAAGGGTCCTGTATGAGACCCCGGTTTTAAATAGAATGATCGTTTATGCAAACCCACACTATGCTTGAACCACAACCAAACAGTTATTTGCAACAACTGAAACATCCGGGAACCATTCGACGTGGTTACATTGGAGTGGGTCGTCATTGATCATGAGGTTAATATGATGGGATTTATTGCATGTTTCAGCGTTTGTTGTATCGGTTTTGTATTAATGTCTCCAGCTAACCAGAGGTTGACATCATGAACGATCAGAAACAAACAAACCGAAAGACTGCAGATTAAATCCACCGCTTTTGAGAACATAGAGATCACTGTGCAAGTGTCCCCAGAAGATGTTTTACATCAAAATAGTTATCTTTCATGTACTACAGTATTTGGATGTCATTTGCAAAGTAGGTACAAGTGTCATCTAAAATTACTATCGATCTATTTGCCCGTCGGACATTCAAACCTTTGCAAAAGACCGTAACAAGCAAATAATTTCCCAAGTGGTCCGATCGTTTACAAACATCTCTTAAAAGAACACGGAACACACGAAAACGGTGGAAAAAATATTTCCATTTAAAGACAGTCCTCCTTGTAATGGGCATCTCCAGTTACATCCAACTGATGCGTAATGAGGCCCTCGGGTATTTCAACTTCATCAGTTCTTGGCGGAAGCTGCTGCGGTAGAATGTTATATAGGAATATTACACACAATATGTCCTCCCCCAAACCTTTGTTCTTGGAGCTGATTTCATGTGGAATAGCTGTGCGAACTTCCATTTTTATTATGTACATGTAGATTGGTTTTGACGAACATTTACAATAACGTACAACCCATAGTCATTCTGCGAGACTACCACAAAATCTAATGTTAAATATATAATTATAATGAACATATTATGAAAAAAGCCCTATAAAACGTTATGTATTCGTAGATAATGAGTATTCTATGTCATTTCTCAAACTGTAATACGCATTCTCTGAATAATCTTATAATCTCATATACACATATTCTGTGGACACCTACTCTGCATCAAAATCATTCCAAAATATAGTCGTAGGTGAAGTAAAAATGTGTGAGATTTCTGCTTCATTTTCCCCACGGTGTCAGTAAAGTCCCTCTATGGCTGAGGTGCTTCACCGTGTTGGCTATATTCGGATTCAAACAATTTTGGCTAACCTTTCTTACAATCGCCAACAGCTGAAGGGATGGTGTAAATCCAACTAGGGTCCATGCAGGTAGCAAAGGTACTGTAAGTCCCCATTGTCTCTAGTATGGTGATCTACCTTCTGTTGTTGGCGATCTAGACTGTTTTTATATTGTATTGCTATTAGGTTTAACTTTCCACGCTAGTTTTAATTATAATTGTGATATTCTAGTTGTTTTAGTTTCTTTTAGTTTCGCCTGTTTCAATATGTGTTAGAGTTTTGAATAAGAAGGGTGTTTGGTTCAATGCCTTCAAAAGACAAAAGAACTAAAAGGACTAAAAGGACAAAAGAACGAAAGGCTGTGGCATAATCTCACTCTGACGTTTTCATGTTCATTGTGCATGATCAGAGCCGGTGGTGTTGCTTTCATGTCACAAGGTGAGGTATTTTTGCTGTGTTTATGCATCAAAAATCAATGATACAACCAACACAAGTATGTTTGTGTTTGCTCGGCGTATGAAGTATTGCGGCTTTGATAATAATGTCGAATGGTTGTCTGCAAACATTCATCTCACGATCTGTGTCGGCTCCCTTTCACGATGACCTGTTTATGGATTTCTTATGGAATAATGACTGTATCTCTTCTGTCCTCAATAGATTTATTGATCAGTACTTAAATACTTAGGTACCGACCATATAATATTCAAATGTAAAACAGCAGGCCAAACTATCGCTACGCCCTTTCTCGCATTAAGACAAGGTCCAACACCATAACTCCAGACACTGAACTCGTCGACACATTAGCAATACCAAAATAAGTTCTGGTAAGAAACAATGTTAAAACTTAGGATTGATTTATGCACGATATCACAATAATAACATGGTTATAGTATTTTAACTTTCAGGCTCATGTATGTTGTAGGTATACACAATCCATATGGCAACCCCATGAAAAACTAGCATTGGCATAATCTATATTGAGTTCGGCACGTACAAGTCACCTCAGCACTCGTATCAAGTTGTGAAGATGACATTATGATGTCATATGGTAGTCATGAAAATGGCAGAACCACTTTCATAACATCATCAGCACACGCATGTATTTGTTTTTCATTTTAAAACACCTATGGCTACAGGTACAGTCACTTCAGTAAACATTCCAACTTAGGCAGGCCCGCATAAGGTCTGGTGAGATTCAGGTGTATTTGTGAGGTAAGCATGCACATGTCTTTAACCCAGAGATTTTAATATATACAGCCATGCTGTGAGTGGGCGCGAGTTAACATCCCTTTAATGTTATTGCGCACCTGTATATACCAGATATAAGCAAGCACCTTTTCTCAAACAATCCTGGGATTCAAACCTCCTGCTACGATCATTAGTGAATGATTGCTTGTTAAGAGATTAATGGAGCTTCGCATTTGTTGTTTAAAACTGTTCTGCTAATTATAACAAAAATAATGAATAAACAGTGAACATTATGAACACCGACGGCGTCACACAGCAAAGTGTGCAAAAAATATTTTCAGTTTCCAACCTACATGCGGCTTCTTGAGCAGCAAAAGGACAAATATATAGGCAACATATTACTATTTCTATAATACAAAGAAACTTCACGAAACCCTATATAGGAAATCTGTATTTATTAAAGTGCCCATGCTTGAAAGATCTTATTTCGAATGATTCCTGAAGGTAGCATGTGTATATCTGATGTCCAAATAACAACGTGTAAGAAATGAATTTGCGTCCTTTGAACACTGTGACACCTAATACGTTAAGAAACAAAGAAATAGATTAAAGCAACAGTGCCATTTACCTGTTGATGCATTTGAAGACTGATATGTAGTATGTTGGGCCCTGAGAATTTAACGCATTTTTTCCACGAAGCAAGTTCGCTTATGTCTTTCATCATAAATCTGTATTTTTAGGATGGCCTGTTTAGAACAATCTTCCGAGATACAAAAACAAGGCCAGATTCATTTTGTCAGAGTCGCCAAAGTTTATACATTCTTGTTAAGTAAGGCACTCTTATCCTACTCAAGAATGCTTGGGATCGTCTTTTCAAACCAATGTTTCATACTATGTCACAATATATCTACACCACTTCTACGTATGGGTGTTACCACAATGTCAGTAGCACACTGAGCTCTGATATTAACGCACATAATCATAAATACATTTAGCTGTCACGATACTGTAGGAAACAAATGTATGGTCACGTATTGACTGGCATCTGTATGAGCCTCTTATATTGCCAACAGGAATGGCTGATATTACTAATTACCAATAATATACCTCAATCCTTGTACTGATGATGTTGGAGTGTTGTTCGTGAAGCTAATCCATAGTCACATCACTAAGTACAGATCACGTTAACGTTAATGGCTGGTGCCAGGTGTATGCCACATGGAGGCATTAACGACTGTAACGTGAAGCAGCACAGCTAGACAGGATGTTGAAGAGGCGTGATATACAACCATGGCAACCATTATACCAGACCAACATCAGTGGAGGTGGTACATAATAGTAATTGTAAATAATTGTGCGTGTGTGTGATAAAGAGGCGAAGTTCAGCAGTGTATAGCACTACATATATGAATAATTAACAAAATATTGACAAAACACGATTTTCCCTGCAACATGTTTCAACTTTATCTTCGAGAAGTGAATCCAAAGGAAGGTAACTTCGTGCTTTCACCATCCCCACAATCCCTCACAGCTGCTAGTTGGATGTGGCGTCCATGTGGAATACTATTACATCTAATAAATGAGTCCAGATACGTTTGTGATAACTGAACCCGCCTGACTGGTTTGGTGTCTGCAAATCAACCTTATGTATCCTTTATGTTGTATTCCATCGAACAAGCAGAATGTCATGTTCGTCAAATCAGTGATTAAGTAAATGTAATAGGTTCCGTGTTTCCGATTCCATGCAGCAGCAAAAAGTGTGTCTTTTCATTTTACCATGATGTATCATGAAAACCAAATTAGTGCTGTCTGGTAACAAGCATGGTAATACATTTCTGTCGTGGTAATACAAATTGATCATTTGGAAGATCCAGCCATCAGTTATACAGAAACTCACTGTACAATACTGCGTTTTAGGAAGTAGAAACATCATGCTCAAGTTTTGAATAAAACATCGCCACACGTAAAGGCAGTAGTATTCCTCAGACAGGTGTTATTAATGATTTATAAAAGCTGCAATATTGTTGCTTCTGCTGAGGCGCTGGTAGGCCAGCCGTCTGAGCTGAGACGTGTAACATAGACGTTCTTGAAACACATGCTTCATCGAGGGTTCGAAATTAGGTTCGCACTGACCATGATATTAGAAGAGGTAGGGAAATATACCCTATATGCGGGTTACAGCAAAGTCTTACAGTCTAAGACCCGTATCACTTATGACTTTCCTTTGTGATCAAACTGACATGCCGTAATCTAACTGAAACATTGCCCAGAGCGGCGTTGAATCAAAAAGATATTGATCAAGTACATTCGACGTCCATAATAAATCTTGAATATATCACGAGTATATGTTTGGTTGACGCTGCATTCAGCTGTACAACGTGGTCTGTAAATACTCGAATCTGGACCAGGCAATCTAGTTATTGACACCATGAGTTACGATGGCAAAGATTGTGTTTACGAATCACTACCAAGCAGTGATGATACCAGGTGTTCGCGAAAAGGTGACCACATCCTGCATCTGTCATGAACATATATATGCAAATACTAGTCAAATGTTCACCAGAAAAACGATGCAAGTCAAACTAGGGAATTGCAAATACATCCAATTTTGAAATATCCTCTAACTGTCTGCCATAAAACATTCTGAACGCTTTACTGAGGCTTTACATGTTGAAACCTTTATCTAACAACTTCTGAGCAAGAGTGGTAAGACCCTCTTTGAAACCCTGGTAAAAAGTGCATGCTCGATTATACCTCAAAAGTTGTAAACACTGGAGATGTTGGAATATTGCTCGACATGAAAGGAAAGTTGACTATCTGAAAGCAGTAATCGTTCATTTTGCTATACAGGCTTGCAGTGGAGACTTTTTTTGTCACTGGATCTGTATGTATAGATCTAAATATGAAACAGTTGGGGTGATCTCAAATTCACGCTGTTGGTTTCAAAATAATCTTTTACAGAAGGTAACACCAAGCCTCAAACACCAAAATACCATAATTCCAGCCCGATGCGAATAACATATCTCAGAGACAGTGAATCTTTCCGGCTATTTTTTAAGTGTACTCGTGTGAAAAAGATTTTATGGCCAAAAGTTGTAATACGATAGTGTCTGTATCTTTGATCCTTTTTTATTGGGGAATTGATATCCATGACATTTTAAAGCCAGAAACACATGATGCCTCTTTTGTGAACTGGTAATGCATAAGAAGAAAGGCATTCGTATAGACCTGAAGTTGTCAGACAAAAAAGAGTCTTGCTATGACTGAATGTCTTTGTGTGGCTCAATAATCGATGCATTTTGTCTTAGCTGCCGTTTGAGTTGTTACAGTGCTAGCTTTCTTACTAATTAGCGTCTACCATTTATCGATTCTTATCATTCTATATTTAACGTATTAATAAAATATGTATGATACTTCCTTTCGTTATTATAAGCCTGTCATTTTGAAACTATGACAACGCGTATTTGTGTGTGTTCAAGAACTGTGTGGAAGTTAAAATGAGCTTTTATAACGCCTGCTTTCATCCCCATATCCTGCAATAGTTTATATTTATATCCTTACGACCAGAATATGCAATATAAAAACATACATGACGATTTGTTTTGAATCTATAGGATTTGTGATATGAATATTGTATGTTCTCAATAATAGGACCATTACAGATTATCGTGATCGAAATACAGAATCCTCAGCAGGATCTGTTACGTTTTGGTTTGAGGTATGTATTTATACAGATTCCATTTCCGACTCAGCTGTACATAACCTACTGCTAATACTTAATAGGCTGATAGCAATCTTTGTAATAAATGATGCAGCCGTTTCCTTTAGCTGATGCGCACCTGCGTATCTATGGAGACCATCGCATCTGGGATACCTCAACTCAGGGCTGAGAGAAGGTTACGAAGGCAATAGTGTTTTCGAATTTCAGTGAACAGAGTCTTTGCTCAAGGACAGTGAGACTGTTGTTCCGATCCTCGTCCGCGTCATAACAAAATATGCAAAAACGTAACACTGTTACAATCTTCCTGTGGCGGTGGGGTAGTCTTAAAGGATTAAAGGATTCGCTCGTCACGCCGAAGACCCGGGTTCGATTCCCGACATGGGTTCAATGTGTGAAGCCCATTTCTGGTGTCCCCCGCCGTGATATTGCTGGAATATTGCTAAAAAGCAGCCCAGAACCACACTCACTCACTCACTACTCACCTTCCTGGCTCTCAGCATTACAATGGTACAATAAGGTTCTGGGTTCGGGTTCAGTACACTGTGTCTGAGTGGTGTATACACGTCCAATTGCAGCATGATATCTAAACGTGTTTATAAAATCCTCAATAGACCGGACTGCTACACTTCTGCATACACGTGACTCTATTTAAGTGCAACCCGTGAAGATCCGGATTAGAATTGGTCTTCAGCAACCAATGCTGGTCTAAAGAGGCGACTAAAGGGAGCGGGTGGTCAGGCTTGCTGACTCGGTTGACACATGTCATCGTATCCGAATTGCGTAGGTCGATGCTCATGCTGTTGATCACTGGATTGTCTGGTCCAGACTCGATTATTTACAGACCGCCGCCATATAGTTTGAATATTGCTAAGTGCGGCGTAAAACTAAACTCACTCACTATATGCCATGCGACGTTAGATATAGTTGACACTCATTCCTAGTTCAAGATCTTTACCAAATGCTATGCGATTGTTGAGCAATTATGCAAATATGTTGCAAATCATTTCCTGATTACGTGAATTAGTCACTCAACTAAACACGTTTGTGTCGAATGTCGAAGGATGATCCACCACCTATCTCAGCATTAAAGATACTCAAAATAAAGCACAATCGTCGGTTGGGTTTATTAGATCACTGTCAACTATAAATGAAATTAGGTTCTGTATTTACTGTACTTCTAACATTTGCCCCTTTAAATGGTAACACCAATAAAAATCTGTCATCAGACGTTTGTGTCATTGTGCCAGCGTCACTGATGACAAATAAATCCCAGACTGAGCACAATCATTCAGTCGGCACAATGTGGTGGTGACGACAACACTGTGAGCGTGTACTGGAGATTGTTTAGCTAGTCGTGGAACGAAGTGATAGGCAAGAAGTGATAATTGAGCAATACGTAAGACGTTGAACAACATTGTCGTTGTGTTTACTTATCAGGCATTACGTGACGACTCCAGTGTCCATGGAGACTACCTTAATTAAAAGTAAAGTACCTTATGCTGCCACCGTCTCGTGAGAGAATAGGACAATCTCACTGAAATAAGGTCTTAGCCAACACTTAATAAAATTCTTAGGGTATTTAATTACAACTCAGGTCTGAACGACCTTTGGCAATCCTCGACCGACCACTGAAATGACCAGCAACGTTAGCCAATCAGAAAGAAAGATTTCTCGAGCTTCACGGAACTAGTCAAACTGCCAAATTGAATGCTACGCTTTGAAAATATCGATCCAAAATTTGAAATCTAAACAAGAGAAAATCTTGAAAAGGGCAACATTTTAAAGCAGTATTTGTTTTGATTGGTTGGTTTGTTGTTTAACGCCGTACTCTGGGCCAGAAAATCCAGTGATCAACATCATGAGCATTGTTCTACGCAATGGGGATACGATGACACGTGTCAACCAAGTCAGCGAGCCTGACCACCCGATCCTGTTAGTCGCCCCTTAATTACGACAAGCATGGGTTGTTGAAGACCAATTGTTTTTCCTTTCGAATCGGGCGATAGACGACGATGAGTCGTTCGGAATGAATACCTTTCAGAGACACATAACCTTTTCGAGGTTGCTTGATAAGAAAACACATGTCGTTCGAAATACAGCTTCGAGGTTGCAAAAGTAGAAAGCACCTTCCGACTGTCACCTTCCCGATCTGATTTTTCGGATGAAACCTCGCGATGGGATGTTCTCTGTTATTTGTATAGCAGTAGCAAGTACACATGTCTCATGTAATTAAGTTTCATGCTAGAATAGGTCTTCAGTAACATGTGCATGCTAAAAGAAGCTAACAAGTGGATCGGATAGTCGGATTTGGTGACTTGGATAATTACATGTCATCGTATCCCGGCGGGGCATGTCAGACTCAGATAATTATATATAGTAGGACTATTTCTGAGGGGGGCGGTGAATACTATACGAATGTACAAATCATACTGACAGCAGCGGTGACTGTTGCCATTCTAAACTCGTATTGTGTTTAATATGTTATACACTAATGCTAAGTTTACTGTTACATGTCCTCGGCAACAGGTCCTCGTGGGAACTCAGTGGATTGTTTGTTGGTTAATGCCGCACTTAGCAATATTCCAGCTAGATGGCGGCAGTCTGTACCTAATCGAGCCTGGACCAGACAGCATGAGCATCGATCTACGCATTTGAGATATGATGACATGTTGTCAAACCAAGTCAGCTAGCCTGACAACTAGGAGTGACTATTGAAGGGGAAACAACTATTGCGATAGAGATAGTCTATTTTGCAACATACTATTGCGATAGTCTATTACGACCAACTATAGTTGCAATAGTTTTTCTCTCCTCGAATTGTCTCATTTGAAGTCATTTCCCAAATGAATGTATAGTTTATATGAAATGAAATTTTAACAAGTTGAAGTAGTTTCAGTCTCTTTTGATAAGTGACATGAAACTTGAAACCCACATCCACAAGTAAACAGTTAAAACATAACCTCATGAATGAAGCTGCAAGGCTGCACCAAAACATCCGGTATTTTGCGCTGCGCATTTACCAACGGAAGTCAATTAATAAGCTATCTATAGTCACACATTCTATTGATGCATCGATAGGTTTTCGTTTCTACCACCGATTAATTGCTATCGGAGACTCAACATTTACAATCCATCGATAGTCCGATGCATCTTTACAGCCCCCCTGACCACCCGATTCCGTCAGTCGCCTCTTACCACAAGCATGGGTTGCTGAAGACCAATTCTACCCCGGATCCTTTTGACCAGGAGGAATTTCTTGCAACGATCCATTCATATAATTGTATTCCTTTCATAACCAGCGGAATCGGTTTGGAATGATTATCTTGGTTTGACGTTATTCATTCTGTGTAAACAAAATTAAGCAGCTCGTTTCATGACAATTTTTAGTTCCATACATTTGCTCATTTATCTGTTATCGTTAAAGTCATCAATCTATTAAGCTTTAATATGCATTATCGTCCAATATATTAACAATTCCATCACTTGCATATTGTAGTAAATACATAATGCTCATATTTCATACTGAAAACATTGGTGAGTTCCCACAATGGAATGATGTGAGGAATAAACAATATGTTTGACAGAGATGAAGATTGGTATGTCACCACATCGCAGTTTCAATTGATTAATCCTTTAACGTCACATGTTTCAACCCTGATATATGGAGAGCATTTCCCATTAATCACCCAGGTTCAAAACACGAATATAAATGATCAGGTGTTCAAAGCAGTAAATTGATAAATTTAATTAAAATGGAAATGGGGCATAAGATGATGAATGACCATTCATCTGACAAAGACCACACGTTTGGACAATAATGTCGCTTGTTACGATGTAAATGTGCTGCACATTTTGTAAATTATTAATAAATAACAGCAGAGTCCATCGTACGATTGCGATCCCATGTGCATGTGTTTATGAATGACCTTCAAATGTTGATGATAAGAGGTGTACGTGTACGTATCTTATTCATCACTTATGTTTTACACTGATTAAAGAGGATGTTATGCTCTTTTCATGTGACTACGATAACAGTATTAATACAGCTGTAGTTTTAGTAGTACAAATATTTGCATTTTATCGTAGTTGCAGCTGTAGTGTTCCAACGCCCCATATCTCCCATTCAAGAAACATGCATGTATATACTTTACGTATACAACGTACGTTTGGCGCACACACCAGATCGATCAGTTAAACCGAAAATAATCAAATAATGTTACGAAAAGGAATCCACTGTCACAATCGACTCCATGACGTAAAATACTATAATTTCATATTTCTTTATAACGTTATCGAATGAAATGTCCTACCTGACAGATAAATCGATAGAGATTAGAGAGTATGCTTTGTTCTACCCCATACAAAAGCTTCATACAGGAGGACGACGTCCTTTCAAAGAGATAAGTGATGCAAAAACGTATTAAAATTACACTGCCAGTGTACTGTTTGAATGTTTGGTCGTTGTACACGTAAATTGGTACATCTGTTTGATGCAGTACACGCTTCCTGAACGCATTTATCTGGCCAATAACCTTCATGTTTTATTTCTTTGATGTCAGTCATTTGTGTTTGACTGGTGAACAAGTCAATCAGCCTGACACACACGAAACGTGGAAGACTGCCCCTTTAAATAGAAAATTGATCCCAGTATTCTATACACGGCGACGAACAGACAAGTCGGAGTGCGTAATGAACGCGTGCTAATTTGATAGTGGTATTTTGACTCTCAGACATAACCTTTACATTATCACTGATTTCTTTGAAATTTAAATCATGTTTCTTCCTGCATGATCATTTTATGCAACGTTCTAGCTAATTTGGAATGGACGTATATGCGTTACTAATGCAAATATAACACGTGGGGGCAAAAAAGTAAATACCCAGTCTTGACAATCTTCAGCAACAAATCCACTGGTATAAATTTGCTGTGAAAGTTTAATGAATGGACCCCAGAAAAATCACTGATGTTCGTTAAAAGGGTAGACATGTCCTACTCTACCCAAGCACCAGTCAGTCATACAATTTGCCTGAAGTATTAAGTCTGACTCGTTAAGGAGCAACATGCGACGGTGGCCTGTAAACACACCAGACAATCAAGTGATGGATGGGCCGGAAATTTCCTTCGTTGTTGACTCATCATATATACATGCTACTGAGCTGATGATTAATCTACGGGACTTCAGGTCTCCAGCAGAAACATTGAACTGGCTGGTTTAAATATACGTGCCAGGGCAAGAGAATGAGAACTCCTGAATATCATCCGAAACTGTTCCTGTTGGTGTAAAGTGAAAACTAGCTGTAAACTTTTATGAATGCATATATGCATGCGCGTATGTGCATGTCAAACATGTTCTCGTAACTCTCAACAGGTAAGTTATTTGTCCAGTCACATTCATACCTCATGGAAGGCGTGAGTGAGTGAGTGAGTGAGTGAGTGAGTTAGTTAGTGAGTGAGTGAGTATGGTTTTACGCAGCTTTTGGCAATATCATAGACAAGTCATATCACAGCGGGAGACACAGAAATGGGCTTCACACATGGTACCCATGTCGGGAATCGAACCCGAGTGAACGCTTTAACCACTAGACTACCCCACCGCCCCTGAAAGCACAATGATAGATGTTTTGTATCCAATAACAAGAACACGTACATCAGTTACCACTAGGCTACCCCACCTGCCCTGGAATGTTTGAAATAGTTGGATATGTCTATCTATCCATATGGTTTTGTACTGAGGCAGTCATGCATGACATTTGCTTCTCAAAATACATTGTTAGACGAAACATAGTACAATGTACTCTGTTATATACGTGCATTTTGGCACGCATGGATCTAACGTGTTGCGTTTATGGCAGAACAATTGTTCTTTGGCTTCTGAGAAACAGAGGACAACCTGTGTCAGTGAGTTATTGACTTTTTTACTATTACCCCGCGTCTTTGTCGTCCATGTTTGATGTGATACAAGTCACTTGGTTACGAAGTCACATTAATTTTTGTGTTGGAATATTTACATCTTAGTATCAACTTACATGTGTTAATGGAACGTGGAAACATATCTTCCCCTGGGCAATACATTAAATATGAGACTGCTATGAATATTTTTTTCCTTTAGTTGTGGTAGTTCTCAGATTTGTCAGCTGACAGAATAACGCGTGGGCGAATGGAGAGAATGGACGGTGAACATTCATAGGAATATACATAAACCAGTGTGCAACTATTTAGACAGGACAGCTAGGCTAGCATTGTTGAAATTGTTAAAAACCACAATAAACCTGCTTTGTGACATTGAAAACTAAATTATTGAAACGTATGTGAGATACTCAGTCGTGTGCAGTTTCAAACTGAGGATAAAAAATGTTAGCGGTAGGTGAGTGGATATGGTTTCACGCCGCTTTTAGCAATATTCCAATCGTCACATGAAAAGGGCTTCAGTCACTGTACCAAATATATCGAGGTTTGAATTATGAGTCTTCCGCGTTACGTGGACTCTTTAACAGACCATCCTTTTATTGGCTCCCAAGACGCTGCCATACTGCCGATACTTACCCTTTGAAAAACTGCAACATATAACATGACATATTGTTTTGTTGATGTTATATTTATTTGATTTTATAGCATGGCATTCGGGAAATTTCTATAGTTTCAAAGGTAAGTATTTGACAGCTATGCTACATTCTTGGATATTTGTCAATGCAGTTTCGGTTTGTCAGTACGGTCGTGGAAGATGGCAGCTTGACATTTCGCTTATAGCGTTCATCCTAACCTGCAGTTTATCCTCTGCACGCTCAGTGATCTCACTTTCACTGCAATTGACGCCATGCTGTGTTCCTACATCAAGCTGGCAACATTACAGGATTTCCAATTGAAATGACTCAAAGCTTTTAAATTTTCCGAAACAGCCACACTTTTGTCACTTAATGGCGAAAAAATCCTACCAGTGCATGTGTGTGCAATGAACGTTTCCCAGCACACGGAAAGGATGAGTGGGTGTCATGTCGATATGAGTATGTTTGTTGGGCAGTTTTACAGTGATCCATCTTCAGTCGGTTCTGAGGCAGTATTTAGATCCTCTCACTGATCCAACTAGTCTGTCATACTGACCCTTAACCGAATATATCCGAGAAAACCCATGCAAGTGTAGAAAATGTGGCAAGTCTAGATTAACACAGTTTCAAGCTCTGAAAATGAGGAGTCTCTGGGCTCCTTTTCATTATATTTTATGATTAGTTTTTATGAACAGTTTTTTTCTGTAAAATATGTTCATTTTAGGGACTAGATGTTAGTCTTTGATCCAACCATTACAGCATGAGGCCAGACTCGTCCAGGATTGTGTGGAATGTGGGTGTGACTGTATTTGGCGTTTATGTTATATTCCTCCTGCTTTACTCGATGTGTTGACTATAACCATACCCTCGTTTTCCCCAAATTGACCATTCAACATACCATACGATAAGTCTCAAGGCTCAGCAACAGGTTACAGTATCACCTCATCCGTTAGTGATCAGTTGTTCCTTGTAGAGCTGTTTATCTCACGTTAAAAATAGGATCTGCCAGGGTTCAAACTGCTAACCCTTCTACATTTTCGCTTAGCTACAAACCATAACATGTTTTTAAAACCCACATACCAATCTTTTCCGCAATCACCTACCCCAAAATACGTCTATATTTTATTTCAGTTGAAGGGAAGAGGACGAAACAAAACGACAACAACAACAAACACAAATCCAAAAGTGATAGACGCACCTTGGTTTACCTAGTTTTTCTAAGAAAATGATATATAGAATATGATTAGGGGCCAGTAAGATTGAGGATATGAGTAATTGTAAACCCTAAAGCACATATGGGTTGCCAGATTTTCTAATGGGTCAGTGCAAGAAGTGCCACACAGGGAGACTGATATTAAACGATGAACTGGTGAAAGGATGCATTTACAGAAGCTATTCTCAGATGCTGCCCGAATCTCTCTATCAACCTTGAATCCAAAGGGTCATAATTCAGTGTACATGTGGTTATGTGTTTCAAACCATGAGTAATGTGTTTCAAACCACATAACCAACAGTATATCGAGTTCTCAGGTTGATGTGTCTTGGAATATATGAGAGTATGTCACTTGACGACATTAAGGTTCCCGTCTAGACTACCACGTGGTATCAGTTACACATTCGGACTAAGCCTTTGCCCATTGATCGGTAATATTGACTTAACATGAAATATACACCGCTATCTATCTTCTTTACATATGGGACTAGGCTACATATCACCTATCGCCTGTCGATTGTCTATTCAAAACTGTATGGCAGTAGTGGGGAGTCTGTCTGAAATGGGGCCCCCGCCAATAGCCATGCTTGTCGCACCAGGCGTCTAAAGATACCCTGGCGGTGGCATAGCCCAGAGGTTTAAGCGTTCGCTCGTCACGCCGAAGATCCGGCTTCAAGGCTCCACATGGGCACAGTGTGGGAAGGCCATTTTTGGTTTCCTCCACCGTGATATTGCTGGAATATTGCTAAAAGCGGCGTAAAACACAACTCACTCACTCACTTTGTATACCAGAAGGTCAGGCGCGGTGACGTTGTGTGTAAATGTGAGTGAGTTTAGTTTTACGCCGCACTCAGCAATATTCTAGCTATATGGCGGCGGTCTGTAAATAATCGAGTCTGGACCAGACAATCCAATGATCAACTGTACGAGCATCGATCAGCGCAATTGGGAACCGATGACACGTGTCAACCAAGTCAGCGAGCCTGACCACGACAAGCATGGGTTACTGAAGATCAATATTCTAACCCGGACCTTCACGGTTGTGTGTAAATGTACCCTAGTGAGGTTGCTCGTTGCTCGCAAGAACAGTCACTGGTTTTTTCAGGATGCGGTGTTTAAAAGATTTACAAATATTACGGATCATAGGTTAAAAATGTAGCTCATGTTTGACCGATGTCGCATAACGTCATCCCTGGCAACATATACAACGGGCATCATGTGGACATGTTTTCACCTACCCGTGAAGATCTGGGCTAGAATTAGTGTTCAGTAAAACCATGCTAATCGTAAGAGGCGACTAATGGGATCGGGTCGTCTCTCCCGCTGACTTGGTTGACACATGTCATCGGATACCAGTTGCGTAGATCGATGCTCATGCTGTTGATCACTGGATTGTCTGGTTCAGACTCGATTATTTACTGACCATATAGTGGGTATATTGCTGCGTGCGGCGTTAACCAACAACTGACGTCACATTGCTATGGGCGTCTGCACAAACAGTAGAACTGGTCAAGGAAAATGAAACAAGATCATTAGTTGCCACTCTCAGTGAGAATTGCTGAAACATATTTCGTATTCAGCTCTACACCTAAGGACAATATACTACAATATCCCAACAGAACGACGAACAAGACAAGATAAACAAAGTTTCATCGATTTGCATTCGCCAAACATCGGTAATTTTCGTACATCATTCAGTGTTATGCGAGATATAGAATTACTGCTACGAAGTACCAAATGAGTTCGGCATTCGAAATTCCCAACGGGGTACATAAAAAATGTTACTCGCTTGTAAGCGGGGTACATGGGAAATAATAGAAGAGCGCTCAGCCAATCAGCCAATCAGCCAATCAGAAACGACGTTTATGTGTGAGGCAAGATAAACCACATTATTCCCACAGAACAAGACTTAGTGTTTGTTAGAGCAGCAGTGTCATCCGATTTCTTCGTTTCAGCCATAATGATCCAATCATACAACATTAATGATATATGTTTTATGTCTATTTCCAGTTGTGTACGCTGCTAACGCACGGAGGCATCCCAAATATCTATCAGGGGAGTGGACTGAAGATGAGACGCTCCAGAACTTCCTCGATTCCATAGACACACCTGGCTCTCCAGATGGGAAGGTCACCAGGGACGAATGGATAAACTACTATTCCGGCGTCAGTGCCACGATAGAAGATGACTGTTATTTCGACTTGCTCATGAGGGCGTGTTACAATCTACCTCCAAAAGGAAGCGGGAAATATTAACTTTTTGCACTAAACTTCGACTTCGATGTTCTAAATTAATTTTATGATTTTCAATTTTTTAAAAAGGTGTTGACCCATGTCAAATGGAATGAAGCTGAAACGGGAATGATCGAAACAGACTTATCATTCATGTTTCATCCACGCAGAAAAAAAGCAATCATAAGAAAGGCAAGAATTTCATGGATGTCAACTTCTTTGTTTTCTTCCTCAAAATACAGAAGTTGACATCCATAAAATTCTTGCATTTATGTTTTTCACTTCTAAATGCCGTTCAGAGACTTCAGTCATAAGAAGCGTATTTAGTATTCGCACAATCATCTTGTTATGTAATGTTATGCTTCCATATGAAGGGTTTAATAACAAGTAGGTATGACTTACTACTGACAGCTAATGAATGGCATCGAAGTCACACCGGTGAGTTAGATTTTGGCCGCTCGTTACAACGTGCCAGTAATATCACGGCTAAACCTAAGTTACTGTTCTTAAAACGTTTACCAATTTGGTGAAGTGGTAGAGCACTTGGTATGGTGCTTATTAACCACTTCTGACAACTGTGGCGGCCACTCACAAGGTAGCAACATAATTTGATTTCCGTGGGGGTAGGGTGTGTGTGTGTGTGTGTGCGTGCGTGCTTGTGTGTGTGTTCGCGCGCGTGTGTGTTTTTGTAAAATCGGCTTGTTTTAGCCAGTATTGTTATTGTTGCCAGTCTAAGGTGTTCAGTGTTTTGTATTTTGTGTAAGTACACGAAAATACAACTATATTTGGGATACTTTCATATTCTCTGCAAGAAATGGACATAATATCGAAGCATATGTAAAATGTCAGTGAACCAGGCGAGTAATTACTTTTTAAGACAACATTCCTACCCCCAACCCCGGAAATCAAATGATTGCTCCATCAGAGCACTTGAATCGTGTATTCCCTCGGGATCATTATACGAAGTGTTAAAACCAAAGAACCTCTATAAGTGCAAACATCCACTTTTGAAAATGTGGACTAAAACTCTGGAATGGGGCTAATGTAAAACTAAATCAAAACCAGAAACGTAATGCCTTTCCCTGGTAATAGCCATACAGCGAAATGCACGAAAGTAAATACTGAAGTCATTTATAAATGGGTTCACACATATCTCTCAAATTCAAACGAATTACGGTTACTCAGTTTAAAATCTGTATTCCTTGATGAAATGAAATCAGTATTCCTTACTTCACTTTGAACTAACACCCTTTGGAATATTTGGTATTTCTTTCTAGCTTAGAACATATATTTAAAGTACATCATACGCAAAATATTTATAAACCCAATGTTGCTATATAGCACCTAGAAAACTGGTCATATTCGACAATACGGCAATTCCACGGCAATAGGAAAAACATAGTAAGCTCAGAAAAATGCATTTGAACAAACAAAAAAAACCTATGTGATTCAGTATTTTTGCAAACATAGATTTCTTTGCTACCTATTTGCATTGTATGCGTTGTGATATTTTGCCCTACAATAATTCCATATTAGTTTAAACCATATATCTCTGATTATCCGCCTTCATCAATGAGACACATCTCCTGAAAGGCGTAGGTATCGTATTGTTGCTGAAACGTTAAAAATCTATTAACGGCAAGCATTAAGTGAAGGACTTGCGTATTTGTTTACATCGACTTTTTAACCTGTTGTCATGGTTTCCCTTTCGGCTGTTTTTAGTATTGATAATGCACACTGAGCAGTAATGATTTTACTGCATATAGAATTTCATATTATTTCTTACAAATCTGTATCTGCCAAAATTTCATCATTTTCTTTCAAAACCAAATAATTGTATGTTTAATTAAAATATATTGAACGCTCATTTCATCAATAAGATATCTCACCACAGAAATAATTTATTGAACAAGGTTTATAGCAGGGAGAGGATGTCTAATTCATGTATGTTGTCACATTAATATTTATTTAAGTTTGCTTTTTAAATGTTGTTTTAGACCATATGGGTGCAAACGCAGAAGAAACACATTTAAAAAATATTTTTGCTTATAAAATATGGTCAAACACAATCTTTTTTTTAAAAGACATTATTCTTGAAACTGTTTTTGTTATTATTTGTAAAGTAGATTCTTTTGTGAACCACTGATTACATCTATGTCATGTGGTACTGTGGAGCAACGCCTCTATCCGTATTACGATCATATGGTATATGATCGAAAACACGCATTGAATCGACAAATAAATATACGGAGTTAATCATTAAATGTCCTGGAACTGAAAACTAGACCTTTCCTTAACATTAATCGATGTTCATGTATGTGTTGCACCTATTATTGAGAACTGATTGAGAACCGATTAAAACTGTCATGGGTATACAATAGTTGTTCATCACCATTGATTTCAGCTGCTCCGAAAATATTCAATTTGACATTTGTAGGGTACTGTGTCATGAAATGGCTGGTATTTCAAGTACGAATCCATTTGACGTTTTCCGACCTTGTTTGAGAAGTGAAAGAAATAATGGAAGTAAAGCAAGTTGTCTCATGAAGGCAGGAAGGGAAAGTTTATTTGGAAATTCGGTTTACTGAGAGTTTCAAATATCTTTATGATAAAAGCCTATTAATTTGAGCGCATACTCATGTCACCGATTGGACAACCTGTTGTGGAACCTAACATAATATAGCAATAACTTTTATCGATGTCCCTGGTTACAAAAGCATATCGCAGGTCACCATATTCATAATTATTGTTTTGTATTGTCATATATTTGTTTACATTCCATACGTCTAAACCTTATTCCGTCACTGTAACCCTCATTTCATTGTATGAGATGTTGATATTAGTTCATATTAGATGCTTTTACTTGCAAGAAATAAGGAATTTCCGTTCATTATTTCATATTGACAATATGGTCATTCGATGGTCACACGTATTTGCATTGTACTCTTTTAAAATATTTGATATTTCATTTACACAATAATTTATACAAATGGACACTTAATGATGGTTATAAAGACATTTCAGTTCATCAGTTTTGATTAATGATGGAATTGAACAGTCTCTGGGTGTTACCTTCCATGAACATGATCCGGTTTTTATAAGCACAGTTGGTAAATTCAAACATTTCTTCTCAATGCTTCCAGGCATATCATAGCTCTAGCATATCGTGTTAGATCACAATTATAAATCATCACACACTGAGTCACCAAGATTATGATCCGCTTTGAAACTTACTGAAATGAAAATGAGGATACTTAAACAGAACCCAGTATTACCAAAGCATCGCAAAGTCAATCACATAATTTCTAAAAATACAGATAATGTTGCAAGATATCATATAAAGTATTATGAAAGTAAACATCAATAACAACTGAAAAGGTCATGACATATTGAGATGTATGTACCTTCAGTACACACGAAGTCTTTTAGAGCAGAAATTGGACTATATAGAATCAATCTTTCAGTTTCCTGTTGGCACAGTCTGGACTTGATACTCCACTACGCCGATAAATGTCAATGCCAACTTATATAATGGGATGCACTTTCATTTTAGTTGTAGGTTGAAAGATATGTTGTATGTTGTAAAAGGATTCAACATGGAAGTGACACTGAGCCCGTCAACAGTATGTACTAATGATATGATGCAGGATATACCATGTGAACTATGTACGCCTTCAGAAGTCAATAACACTAGATTGTGATAGAGCCA
This sequence comes from Haliotis laevigata, assembly GCA_008038995.1. Taxonomy (NCBI): domain Eukaryota; kingdom Metazoa; phylum Mollusca; class Gastropoda; order Lepetellida; family Haliotidae; genus Haliotis; species Haliotis laevigata. The sequence continues at coordinate 56,523 of VKKT01002335.1, read as the reverse complement.
TCATAATTCGATTTATGCATCATATTTTTGCATATTATTGTTTCTATTTTCTTTACATTTACACTTGTCTTGTAGCACTTGCATATACAATAAAGAGCAGACATGAATTCTTACGTTGTTGAGTTATAATATAACGATAGAATCAACACCTACGGCTGTACACACACAACACGTGCCCATGAATGCACAAATCGTGTTGACCATCACTCGGTACAAGAAAAGTGGCTGAAAATATTGATTCCTATTTGCTGTCACAGCTTGTACCTTGTAACGACAATCGATATAAAACAGTCATGGGCTTTAGGTAATACAATAAACGCTGGAAATGTTGCTTCGTTAATGAAACACATTTAGAATCCAGTATATGGTAAAAAGCTGCTGATGTAATTTACCGCAGACGCAAAGTACAAGCCTCAAGTCGATGTTTGCTACTCCTCGACAGTGTAATGTGGTGCCCCAAGAATCAGCTCTAAACATCGACTTCCGGGTTTAACGGAGCGTTGGATGGAAGGTTATGATGCTGTCCTGCTGAAACTGGCACTGACACGTTTAGCACTTTGCGAATTATACACCGACACTCTAACTTTCCAACTGATTGCCTCGTATCTTGCATTGCGTGGGATTCGATAGCTTGTAGACAGTCACATAAACCTGTGGAGAAAGGAAGACAGTCAGCCGCCTGAAACCAAACTGCATAATTATTCATTGGATTTTTGGTTATAGTGTCAGGAGACAGTCGGACTCAGCCAGGCTTTGCTGAGACGTGTGAGATTCATTTAATAAAGGTTGGAGGATTCCGAGTCCACTTGCTCTTGCTGGTCACCATCATCCGTTCTGTTTGAAACCAGCTATTTAAGCCGCGAATGTATTTTCCATGTGACAGACTGACGTCTATTGCAGCCATTACGTCAACTGATAACGCTAACAACGTCAACGGATAAAGCTAATAACGTCAACACCAGGAAGTAATCAGTCGCGTGTATCCGCCGAAACAGATTCAACAACACATGATTAAATCCAGGAAGCAACGTCACTTCAATTTACAGTGTCACATGTGGACACGTTTGTCGCATTATGAGTCGTCATAATTCTGTCCTGTATGTCCATTAACTTTTCAACAGCACAATCACAGTGCTTTATATGTCCAGGCATTGCGGTAATTAGAGAATCTGAGGTAACAGAGAGGCTGTACCCATAAGTGTCAAACATGATATGGTTGTTGATGGCAGTTAGGCTGGATATCATTACTGAAATATAGGAACGTTTCATTACAGTTAGATAATAGGAAAACCTATGCTCATACTATTACGTGTAAAACGTCAACGCCAGAGACGATTACCAGTTTCGAATTATCCCACAAAACATTTTCTATTGGTTGTGAAAGGCCACAAAGAAGTGACTGAAAATCAGTGATAACACCTTGTGGAGCGTGCTGTTTATATACCGATGTTAAATTCTAAAAGTTTCTCGTTGTACAGTGTCGATAAACACCTGTCTTAATTATTTGTTCTTTTCATGGAATTCATGAATACACAACGCCATTTATAAATGTCAAATGTAAAATGTGTTGTATTTGGGATTACGCTTTCTTAGTAAAGTATGGAGTCAGGCACCTAATCGCCGGCACACAAAGTCAGCCGCTTAACCCGCCCAGCCAACGCGGCTTCCTCGGCATTCAATCAACATTTATTTAGAAATATAATTCCTGGAATAAATTCAACGAATTTGATTTTCTCGTCGTTTCTGATCAGTTTAAACGTTGGGTAAATTCAGATGATTGGAAATTGGGTTATAGTGTCGCGTTTAAGGTGTCATCGCCCACTTGTACCGACCGGTAAGTTTTAAGCTTCTAACTTCGTTTTGGTTCATGTATGTGTTGCACCTATTATTGAGAACGGATTGAGAACTGATTAAAACTTTCTGGTCTCCGGGCTGAGACTCTATCCACGATACTACTGAGACTGTTTTGTCGTCCTCATGTGTCGTGAGTGAGTGAGTGAGTGAGTTGAGTATTACGTCGCACTCAGCAATATTCC
>VKKT01002335.1:30015-44057 GCA_008038995.1 Haliotis laevigata | reverse complement strand
TCGAACCCGGGTCTTCAGCGTGACGAGCCAACGCTTTAACCATTAGGTTACCCCACCGCCCCCTCTTCCCATATGAAGACACGAAGAAGATATAAGAGAAACGATGACTGTTTATCGGCCTAATATAAATTGAGATTATTACACGAGCAGGTGTGTCATACGACTTATACGAAACGAGTGTGAAATCTTGTATAAAATACACAATTTTGCACGAGTTAAATTTCGTATAAGTGGTGTGGCACACTTGCAAGTGTAATAATTTCTTTATTATCCATTTTATTCGTGTACATTTGTGCAGTAAAACACGGTAAGCAAGTGTGACAGCCCTGTTCATTGACGTCACGTTCAATTGTTTAATGACCTCACAGACGATGATATATGAAAACAGTGGTTGCTAGGCAAAGGTGATATGTGCACATGTGCACATACGATATTTATGACACTGGTTTCACCATATGGATAATAAACCAAGGTACTCACTCGTCATGTATCATCCTATGTAAACTGAACGTATTACCAAAAAGTGGTGGGCGGATTTTATGTAAAAATCAGAGGTGGCATACGGAGGTAGCTGTAAAGTTCTGAATCAGACAGATCCTCAACAACAGAAACCATATCGTCGTCATTTGCATAACGCTTACTAGTTCTTCCTTCATGTGTTGGACGAGGTGGAAATCTGATGAAGCCAATCCTGGTGAATACGTAGGCTGATCAATGAGCTCAAAGCAATAGTGAAGAGATGCAGCCATGGTGACTACAGATTTGTGCACCTGTGGAGTACTGTTAACAAAGTTGGGCAAAAAACGTTAAGTGAGCGACGACGCTTAGCCTTGGTATTCTCGCCTTAGAAGATAAGCATGATAATGCTTGTCATTAATGTTTTGAGCATCGGGAGGTAATCAACCACCTGTAGGATTGCTTTGTAATCCGAGAAAAACGTTGAACCACCTTGTCAGTTGAACAGATTTGTCTAGGATGTTTGGTGTTTCTAGGGGCTTTAGCTGGTATAGTAGTCGTGAACCCCAAGTCATCCATGGTTACAAATCGAGCACCAGTCAGCTTGGTCTGAAACCTTTGTCATGCCCAGTTCGTTTCCCATAACGGTATGAGAGCTTCCTACAGTATTTGCCATGTGACGTTTGTTGAGTCGCCGATCATCCATAGAAGCGACAAAACCTTTTCCACATTCCTAAGAAATTTGTGCCAAAAGCAGAGTCCATCGTACAATTGTGACTATATCATGAGCAGATATTTGTTTCAGCAGTATGACAGCTGTATGATGTTGTTTGTAAACAAATCGGTCTGAACCAGACAATCCAGTGATTGTCACCATGCGATACGATGACAGGGCATGTGTTTATGAATCCTTATGAAATTGTGATGATACCAGGTGTTTGCGAACGTTGAGCGTATCCTGCCCCACCAGTGGCATCCGTCATAAACATATGCTAAGTCTAGTCATTGTTCACCTGCAATAATTCGGGAACGTATGGTATAAGTCAAAATAGGGAATTGCATCAGACATAATTTTTGTCACTGATGCATCAAATCTGGAAATTTCCTCCACATGTCTACCATAAAACTTCTTGAAAGCTTTACCGAGGCATTGAATGTTGTAACCTTGATCAAACAACTTCTGAGCAAGCTAACACGTCATGTATTTCATCAACATTTTCTTGAGTGGTGGTAGTAGACAATGTTCCTAAATTTGACACTATGACCTCATACATGGCTCTTGGAACAAACTCTTTCAGGTGGAGATGCTTGAAGGTTCTAACAGATTTTCTTCAACAGAAAATACTAAATCAGTTAATGTGGTATGTTGCCTTGTTGGGTATCTGGTTCAAATGTTGAATGGAAATATTGTTCATAATAAATGCTAAGTAATAAAAGTTTACTTTACATGATTCGTAATTAGGCTCAGGATTTACATACCATTCTGTCACTTCTCGTACCACAGCCCTGAGAACCTAAGGGAATTAGAAAATGTTTTCATTGTTGTATAAATTCTTCTAAAACCAGTTTGACAACCACCATCATCCTTGACAGTTTCCATTCACTCATATTAACGCCAATGTCAAATGCCCTGATGCCGCACTATAAAGCTCATAAAAAGCATCACAAAGGACACGCATTAAAAGCTGAGAGTTTCATTCATATGACGGTAATGCTTCTTTGATTAACAGCACACATATTCTCATTCATTAAGTTTACTCTTGTTTTCAAACTTAACACCCGGCCTCACACATCGACGTATACTCAGTGCGGCTTTCCACTGGTGCTCTGCTCAGTGTGAACATTTAACAATTCCAACGTAGCGCATGGGTGTGTGGAATAACTGGGAAATACACGTCTGGATATAAGGAAAAATGTTTCAAGACAAGGAGGGGTTCCCTACAGGTAGATGTGTCACCTGATGTCTCCTTATGGTGTGAGGGTCGTCAGGCTGTTGGTTCGATTCCGAGCAGTGATACGCAGTATGGAGCCAGTTTCCAATGTCCTATGGCCTGATATTGCTGGAATAGTGTTGAAGCTAGTCATAAACCATCATCATGTACGTTTCTAGGACATGTGAATGGCTACTGTTGGTATTGATTATTCTTTGGAGAGTTTCGATATTTGTTAGAGTAGTTGTGATATAGTTTAGGTTCTTAAACAACTCGACCAGCTCCTGATAAAGGCGTAAATTGGAAACGTCAATGCTTTATAACTGGTATAATCCATATTTGTACCTCTGATAGGGTACTAGGTCAAATCTACTGACGTCTACACAAGCAGAAAATTAGATGGACACATACAAATCAGGGCTGTGTCATCCGCAGTTGATATAATAAACTGACTGATGTGAACCTCTAATGAGTTGAAATGCGTGACGATAACTGTACACAAACGCCATGAAACTCTTCTCGTTAACATGCCCAGAATGAAGGTGAGATATTGGTTATAAAACCCCAATGAAACAATATACAAGCATTAATCAATGCATTCCTTGATAAAACCGATGCCCCTTCGCCACATGACCAGAGAGGGCCATTGCGTTTCGAGGTCACTTATAGCTGGTGTATGTTGCGGTACGTCAGAAAGCCCTCAAAAGGTACAACGGGAAACCTTTGAAGTGCAAGAGAGTAAAAACCAAGCATCGGGAAGCATAAAATTTACACAAGAGGATGTACGCGCACATCAGCTGCACGTCTCAAACTTAATACCGCAAGCAACGTTTAACCTGAGAACCTGCTTTTACATATAAACATGACATAAGCAGCCATGTGATATCAGGAAATAGGTCTACCTCAGATCCCCCGCGGGGATATCAGTTAAGAAGCAAATTAATGAATGCATCTTCAGTGCCAGAAAGCCGGCTCTGTGGTAGCCTAAGTCTATTTCGGTGACGTGTTTCATCAAACATAGACACAGGGTAGTAGAAAACAATTCTACCTCAGATTGCCCTTGAGGACTATATTGTTTAGAAACAAATGAGTGAACGAATGCATTTTTACATACTAGTCAATGGTCATTTGCATTGGATGCCGGAATCATTTGTGGTGGTCATGTCCAGCAGATGACACATGACACGAAACGGTTATCTGTAGTCTTTGATTCCCCGTGAGGTTACTTTGGCAAAAACAAACGTGAAGGATATTCTCCCATTACTTCGCTCCATGTATTTCCATTGCGTGTGCATATTATTGTGCTAGCCCACGCTTACTATACAGCGCCTTGAACTGTTCGACTGACTGCGTCATTTCAGGGTGAAACTAAACCTTTGCACGCCAACATTGCACCAGTGGTGGCATGTTAACAAAAGAAATATATATATTTCAAACACGGCTGATACTATACGTGTCTCTGCAGGGTAACACAGAAAACAAAAATGACAAAGTAGGGTACATCATTTGTATTCAACTAACAAAAGTATATTGAGAAATATATCATGAAAATATATTATATTCGACAGAAACGTGACACAAGAAGGTAAAATATATTCATAAAACCTTCGAAATGATAAATGTAATGACACACACGAATGCGTGTTCCTGTTAAATGACACAAATATCAATAGAGTCATTTTTTTTGTTTTGGCGTACCCACATGACAAACTGTATCAACAGAAATATTTTGGACAATGCCCCTGATCCTTAAGCACGAATGGCCACAGTGCAATGACGGTCTCAGATAGATAATATCTATACATGACTTATAGTAACAATGAGCCTGTACATGAACATAATCAAAATTCTTTGCTACATTTAATGAACCATATTAAGTTCCGTATTGTCTTCTTTTGACCCAAAATTTGCTTTGATTAAAGATGAACGTCCGCTCGTCTTAAGATTGAGGGCCCCATAATTCTTTTGATTTAAGGAACACTGACCCAGTAACTACATTCCATTATACATGTCACTCTCTCTGTCATATACACTTATATCCATATATTGAGATAACCATGGCAAACTGACAAATGGAAAATGGGAGCAGTATACAACTAAATCTCTTCTGAAAGTCCCCCGAAAGTGGGATCCTTTGAATGATTAATAGGTTGATGGCGTGACCAGTGTCTACGTATCAGTCTTCGGGTGACTTAAAGGAATTCACCATTACACTAGCCTTTTCACCTCTACGACTCCGGAGTCTTTCTTTATGAAAACAAGTAGGTTGGAAAATACTCTGCATCCTCCAGCCAATTTACTGCAAGTCAAAACGTGATCATAAATAATGCAATTTAGATGTATTAACAGCAGAGATGTTATCGTTATTCTGTCGGCGGAGCCATGCAAGTGATGTGAACACGGAAGCACTGTTACTGTCAATCTACCACCTTGTCACTAATATGTATCACTATTAAAGACTGAGAGAAGGATATGTCTTCCCGGCGTCACGAACAGCAATGGAATAGGATATATACCATAAGTTGTTACTTAAACAACGAATGGTATAATTAATGACATTTTTTGAAAATGTTTCCTAAATGCGGTGTATACCTTTCTGAGTACACATCATGATTATTGATCTTTAAAAGGGAGTATGTGAAATGCAAATATTTTCTGTTTAATGCAACAACATCTGGACACTGGATGAGGAATTCATCTCACTGAATGCATGGCATTTAACAAGGATTGACTCCACTGACTTACGATGGCATATGATCATTAGAATCACATACTAATACCTATTTGAGGCGGATGTTATCAGATACATTGGGTACATGATCTGTACATCAACTCTGATCCGGAATCCAAACAGGCTGTTTTCCTTAACTTTCGAATCGTGGTTCAAAATACCAGACGTTATATCTACATATCAACTTGTAATACGATAAACAGGTTTTTTTCAAACATGTCGCATCTCCGTAAAGATTATCCAAGATTGACTGGCACACTGTCTGTTACGACTGATAAAGAACGCTCACTTTCGTAATCATTACGTATACTCACTTGAAATAGTAACTCATTTTTCATTTATATCTAGAACTGGTTTTGTCGGAGAGGAATAATTACATAAACGTTTCATATCCCCAAAAAACAATACTGTCTGGCAGCTAGAGCTGATAAAACGAAATGTTGGCACAGCAGCAATTAGTCTTTTTGGGGGAAAACGTTTCTGTGATCAGTATCAGATTAAAATGATAAAGCAATTTCCTTCAAGCTGCAATACAATCCGCGTAGAACAACTATTTTTTTCTATTCTCAATCAAGTTTTCATTTAAAAAACCCATTAAGTGTAAAAGAACGTGATTTTGAGAAATACAGGAATGTTTCTTAAGTGCGGTAGACTAATAAACTACCATGTCTTGTATAAAAACCAAAGTGGCAGATATATCATATTGATTACTCATCGTTCATAGTCTGTGTTAGCATAGTATCGGTAAAACACGCCTATTCAACCAGATTAGAAACAAATTCCATCATTCCTCCAATTATAAAATATACAACCAATGAAAGTTCAGTAACAGTTTGCCACAGATTATAAGCTATTTTGCAGGATATGTCGATTTACATGGTATGTTTATTCGGTACCAAACTTGTTCTTGTGCGTTTGGTTATTGCGTGGTTGATCTGTGAGATATCACACATCTGTAAAAAGCGTTGGTATAAGTCCATATTCGTAACCTCCTCTTGTTTTCAATGACATTAAGCTTTGATAAGGGATTAGAAGTAGATTTTATCAGTTTCGTCAGCATGTATTTTGCAGAGTGTGTAATGAGAACAGATTTTGAACAAGATAACAATAACTTCATTTGTTTAGGTTCACGTAACATCAGTACGGTATAGTTCCGTGGTGTTTGAAAACTACAACTTCAAGAGACATGGTTCTGAAACAAAACATCGTCATGTCGTCGAAGTGTAGAAGGAGTCAACTGCCCTTGTGAGTTAAAATACGGAAGTAAACTGAAAGTGTACACGGGTTGTGAAGAATGACACGAAGGAAATAAATTGACAAACGCCATTTGAGTTTTAAGGCATAGTATTCAGAACCATTAAAGGGACAACCATAATCCTTTGGCCTTCACAGATCGGAAAACAGTATGTATTGTCCACGGAAATGTGATTAGCCACTTCCATGCATCTGCCGTGCGCCTCAGGCCGTTCTTTCCTTCATAAATATACACAGGCTGCTCATTTAAGAGAACCCCTACTATGATAGCATAAGTCGCGTGGGCTATCAATGACTTTCATTTTTGCCATTTCAGAGACACGGGCGGGAGTATATAGGACATCGCTTAGTTATTCACCGAACGTAAGGAACTAAGGTGCCATTTAGGAAGTATGGGTTTCAAAAAGTGTGACCACAGCTTCTTTTATAGTGCATTTACTGATCTGGATTATACTCATGGCCAAACGAAGGCAGGGTAACACAATTGCCACATAGAATTAGTTTGGGCGAACATTACTAGACTATTCGTTTATGTTTTGGAATATTCTTAATAATGACATAATTACACACCGGCATAGTAGTCTTTAAAGAAACAATTATGATCCATTAGCGGAAGGAAGGGTGATTACTGGCATAATTATAGGCTTATATTGCATTATAGATACTTCAGTAAAATACCGATAACTCTGTGTACAGGTAATAGGATAAAGTACGAGCCTTAGGCGATTTACATGAGCAACTCTAAGGTCAGAAACAATTTCTCGTCGTTGAAAGTCCATCAACATGGCTGTTTCCTGCCTAAGGCGTCCTATTTTTGATACTTTAGTTATCCATCCATTATTCCAATAATTCTATTAGCTTTTATCACTCGGAGTCTTGTCATGGCCGTACTTAATACACAGCCTTCACTCATCGTGGTCATAAGAGTAAGATGTACACATATTTAGCTGAAACAACAAAACCAACGAATCTGGAAGTGACTTTAGTTTATAAATACTGTACGAAATTTTAGCGAATCATGACTGCATGCATAACCTTGACTATTACAGAAGGAAATGTGCGGCACCGTCGTGTGTGGCCGCACATTTCGATGAGCTCATTTCCAAGAGTATTTCTTGGGCACACCAGAAACCCGTAATTGTAGATTCTAATCCCTGTTCGCACCGAAATGTTACTACTAGTACGCTTTACAACGAAACATACTTCCCCTTGGGTTCCATCTAAAATATATACGTCTAACACATATAGGACTTAGGGTTTACCTCCCGTGGTATACCTGGAATACTGAACAAAGCCACGTTAAAACAACTCACTCACTTAACTGCGAGACATGTTTCTTTAAGATGAACGCAGATATGGTGCAGCAAGATACCGTAACAGACCAAGTTGCCAAACTTAGCATTACATCAAACTGACATTAGTCAGACCACTAAGTGTTAATTCATACCTTGATGCGAGGGATAACTTTGTTCATCCTAAATATTTATGAGCGAAGATTGCAGAATCATTGAAGTTGACAGTGAAGATCAACATTTCTGTAATTGGAGGTTTAGCTAATAGCTATAGTTTTCATTCATTCAGAGTATCCAGACAATATTTCAGTCATACGGCCAAGGATTAATTGTCCTTTGGATGTGAATGACGTATTTGTGAAACACTTTCTATTTATTAATATTGGAAAGAGAAAATACACATACTTTTTCTTCTTCGTCAATTTGCAACACAGCCCACGCTAGTGGGTTAAATGTATAATAATAAACGTACATAAATGTACTTATATTTTGATGGAACCATTAACGAAATAATAACAACTGCATTGTTTTGAGGTAAAATACTATTGTATTCCATCTGTTGTTGCGATACAATGTATTAAGATCCTCGAGAAATTCATTTCTTTGTTGTGTTACATTTTGTCGTGTCACTGTGTCCGTCACTAAAACTCCTAACGTGATTCTTCTTCGATAGAAACAGTCCAAAAAATAGAAACTCACATAGAATACTAATTATCGTTCTTGTACAAAAACTCTTTCCTACTACCGATGACTCAGCTGCAAATTAGCTTGGGCACCTGCCACGTCTCGAGTAAGTTACAAGTTTACACCTTTTATTTAGTGCATGTATGGTTTAAAGAAAAGAATAAATTGCTTGGCATTGCAGCACGACATACAATGCGACTTCATCCTTGAACTGTGCAGTGAATACTTGTTTGACTAGTTGATAATTAGAAGCGACAAAACGTCTTCCACGTCCATTGGAAAGAACAAAGTCGATTGTACAATTTCGAAGACACCATGATCAATTGTTTATGACTCAGTATCACATGTGTTTACGACAGGTTGAGCCAATCAGGCTCCTCTGATGGCAATCATTGCATATGTTAAAAGGCTAGTCAGTTGATAACCTGAGATTTCTTATAATTATAGAAAACATTATTTCGCCTATATTTATCAGTTGAAATGGCATCATCTTCACTGTAACATTAATATTTATATCACCATCGATGTTTCTGGTCGTGCTCCCGACCTCATGATATCATGTAAGTGTCACAATTACCTAAATGAAATGTTTTCGTAAAAATGCTTTGAAGGCCACGACCTTAACTTGACTGAGCTTTTGTTATGTCTTAAGAATACCTCTCAGAGCTTAAAGGAGATATAGTTGATGTAACATCCCTGTGGTCTTTTCTTCTTTTTTTAATAAAATAAGTCAGATTGTCATACACAAAAATCTGTTTAGTAACACTTCCATTCCGATGTTACAGCACATATACTCATGCCAATAATGGTTGTCACCCCCCTCCCCACCCCAACCAAACACACACAACCACCCCCTCTCCAATTAAAAAAAATTGAAGGAGGTGACAACCATTATTGGCATGAGTATATATGTTGCAGTTAACTGTCTGAGCCTGTGTTCATATTCAGGTTAAAGACGCCTCGCCCTCTATCAAGATGTTCCTGGCACCATACTGCATAAAATCACAACCCCAAGGTCGGTCGTCTCAGTTCACGGGGCAGCGTTGTATCCCTTTATTGTGCCAAGAACATAGCAGAGTGGTTCGCTCTGATCATTTCCAGGATTGTCAGCACCAAAAGGAGTTAGGACAAATGCTCAATGTCAATATTGATTTAGTTTATGGCTATGTACTGGACGGTCCAGAAAAGAGCATCAACACAGCGAAGTGGCATGTCTGGTCGGCGCAGGATAGGGAAGGGAAGGCTCTCTCAACAAAAGACCCCCCCCCAAAAAAAATAATCCCAACAGCCTTCCAGTCTTTCATTTGTCGTCTGGCCTGAAACGTAAAACTGTTTCCTGATCAGTACCAGCTACTTCCCACTTGAAACCAGTGTGTGATTTTGTATCAAAATGTAAATATGAAATGCAGATTATGCAGTAAATATATTGAGATTGATTGCGTGGCTGGAGTCTTTTACAACCCTTTTCAGTAATCTGGTGGTTTTGATTCAAATGTAGCAAACTCTTGATTGACATTCTTGGAGTACCCTGGTTCAATGCCAGTACCACAGCCCCCCTGACACTCTTGGTAATACAGAAGGCTGCACTGTCAGGGAGTCATCACATTCCCTGAAAGGTTCTTGTATGACGAGTCGGCGACTCTTTAGGGAAGTCCAGTTCGCTGTCTGAAGCACGAGAGGGGGTGAGCATAAATATTGAGCAATGATGAGCCTATCCAGACTAATTGTGCCAGGAAAATAGGAACCCCCTTTGATGAATTTGTGTGTTTTAATCTGCAAATAAAAACAACAACAAGAATGTTAATGTTTGTCAGGAAAAAGATCAAAAGCACGAACATAAAAGGTCAACACATGTGTCTCCATCTTTCCACAGCATAAACTAAATGTATGCACATATCACAACCCAGCCTCAACAGGGAACGATCATTTGTTTGTGAATTTTGAAATATGCGAACTCATTAACTTCCAAGCCAGACGCTATGTACTGAACACGCCATAGCTCAAGCCATTAGTTGACGTCACGAAACTAATTCCTGTTGTGTGATCATCCTTCATGGAGGCACCAGCGAGGGACTAATCCCGTGTCGCGCTTGTCTGTGTATTGTCAGATGCCAGATAAGGAGAGATAATAATCCTCGCGAGGGACAGCTCACCGAAATGACTTCAAGAAGCAGAAATGGATGGGGAAATGGGTGTACTGATTCCTTATCCTAAATTAAAAGAAATATTTGACTGGCATTGTTTTACGTCCAGTCATTATGCACGTATTGGTGGTTGATAAACAGGGTTGGTGCGATTAAATTGGTGACACCAAGCTGTCAGCGTAAATCACTAATAGCATAACGTGGATACATCACAGTCATTCCGTAATCTGGATAAATGGTATTGTCGATGTGGGGTATGAAGGGGATAGACAATGACCTTTCTTGACAAGGGAAATATTATCTGTGTCTAACGTTATCGGTTGTTGTCTATTAAAGGGTATATCAGCTACGATGCTATAATGCATAACCGGCTTCACTGCTGTGCAGTGAGCATTAACTTGGTTAACCAAATCTGGCTTATTGTCGTCGTCGGCATCATCATCATGGTCGTCGTCATCATCATCATCATCATCATCATCATCGTTGTAGTACATTTTGTATTGTTATGTTTCCTTTATGACAAAGCCAGATAAATAAACCTGTTTATCCTTTAACTCCCACAATTCATCAAATTTATATGATTTATATTAAATTTAAAATATTTGTTAAATGTCGCCAGTCTTCCTTTCTCTGCAAATAAAGAAAAACATTTCATCATGTTAATCATAAAAAAATATTGGGACGAATGTATTAAAAAACTGCACAATATGTGTAATCTATATAGTCCATGTTGTGTATGTACAAAAGGCTTGTGGCATGTACGTACCGAGGGATGCATGGATAGCCCGTTCGACTGAAGCGTGCCAATTCGAATCCCGGTTCACCTCGATTATCATTCTAGATTTGTCAGCACCATACCTGTGTTTGTGGGTTTCACCAAAGTGATAAACGCTTGATACCTGCAYCACTTCGGGTTTTCGTTCAACATATYGCTCATACACCAGGATATAACTGGCATATTGTTGAAGCATGCGTTAAACCCAACTCACTCACTCACACCTCCACGCAACGTAACCAAACAAATGATTCAAAACATCTCAACTTCGATTAATATAGATAATATTTTCTTTTATTGACTGGTGCTCCGTTTCTCAAAGCAGCCTTATATTTTGAAAATATAAGGCTGCAGCGCCAAAGCTGCTTTGTGGAACGGGCCCATGTTCATTTGCAACTACAACATAAAGGGACACGAGTAGGCATAAACTTTGACCAAACATTGAACGGCTTGTTACGCTCACAACCCGTCTAATACTGTTAGGTTTACTGTGCCAAGGAACACAATATTCCTGTAAAAACCAAACACATCTGCGAACATTTACGCGTATATTGATACCAATACACGTTATGGCAATAATTATTCCACAGATGATCATAAGAATCATAAGATTGCCCGGTGTCAGGTGTTGAGAGGTAGAATGCTTACAGTGGTATGTTATGACCCGCCCGTGTTTTATTTACCTTAGCCAAACCGTGGAACAATGTAGTCCAGCTATACTGACACGCGCGTATATCGGAAAGATTTTGAAGTCATTGAAACATTGCCACAAGTATTTAGTTTTAGATTTTCACATCCTACGCAATACAGTATACTATCTTATCCACGTCCTGATTGTCAGTGAGATGGAAGTACTTTAAATCCAAGAAGTCGCACGTTTGTTATTGTAATTTGTATGATGTATATATTTAATGTGTTGTTTAACGCCGTTGTCGCATGGCGGTCTGCAAATATTTGTGAATGGACCAGAATCCCTTGGACTGATTTGGTACCAACGTTCTATATTGTCCATACTGACTACCCCATGTAGTTGTACCTTAAACTGTTGTTAGGAGGAAGTGCAGACCTATCATCATGTGATCATACAAATGTATTCAAGTTCATCGTTCAAGCAATCGTTCATTACTGACACAAAACGATTTGTATATCATATTGATATTATTCTGTGTAAGCTCTATCTTGTTTTTACTTATACTACTTTCTTGCCCACTATCTGTCATCTTTAGCCATTATTACCTCGCATGACTACCCGATGTACTTGTCGCCATGGTAAAGTGGTTATAGCAACTTCCGATATATGTCCACAGCCTTAAGCTTGTGGGGATGAATGAGTTTGGTTTTACTATTATTTTGAACACCATTACGATATCACGGGGGAAGTCTTATGCTAAAAATGCTTAAGACATGTGGAAGACCGAAAGTTGAATTGACAAATTCTCGTTTCATATACTTCAAAGAAAAGCCGTGGATATATTTTGTTATGATTCGAGTTTGTTTTCTATCACGGGACAATTTCAATGATAAAATGGGTTTGTTATGGAGGCAATTTGTCAAACAAGGTAACCCAATGGAAAAGTAAAAACTGATCAATACATACATCAACTCACACGGTGAGCCCAACGATATAGCGTTGAAGCGTGAGAATGTTAGAGAAAGACGCATCTCAGATAGATGGTCGGTTTTTGTACCTTTATATCACCTCATAAGAGGAGAACGGGCTTCGTCTATGGCGGCGTAATGAGCTGTAGGGAGCGGGGTCCCTTAGGTATTCAGGATCCAGACTGTTTGTTCGAATACAAGATTCGCTTAGATTATGACTCAGCTCTACACAAGGCCTCGTGCGTTATGCGAAACCCAGACATCAAACACCAGCATTTAGATGATATAACTGAAATACCATGAGGGCGGCACTAAACACACCACACCAACCTTATACGAAATATGGTCACATATACAGAAGAGGTAAACATCTTGTTGAATATGTTCTTTCGTTAAGAATCATTTTCCCTTAGGTTTGGATTTCAGTCATGATATTTTTCACAAGCGCCGAGCAACCTTCACGTTTGCCTTGATGTATTTGTGTGGAAAGGCAAATGGCAAATTTAGTTACACCGAAGTCCGAGAAAAATGTAATTTGTGTTCATGTACTCTTCAAAAAATGATTATCTGATTTGTAACCATTTGTTCGGATTTTAGTGACGATCTTGGTGAAAAGGAAGGCCTTCAAATCAGTATAGCTATTCTAAGCTACATTTGGAAAGTGCCAAGTCTAGCATTGAGAAACTTTGCCCCGTGAATCTCCTAAAAATCTACTTAATTGTCCCAGCTGACAAACTTGCCAATGCATATCCCTAAACCTGTCTTTCAGATTGACCTGTATACAATCAGATGGAGATACTATGCCTTTGACCGAGTTTAAGCTTCCACACACTGTGATAGAGATATTCAAACAGGTGGTTAAGTACTTTCAAATGGACAGCCMATCATGATACATGTACACCACATTCTGTGTGTATGTATTTCCAAATGTTCATGCTTGTATGAGCCCGATTCTCATGTACAAAATATGTGCTTTAGGCTAAAAGCAGTTTTTGACGAGTCAAAGAGATCAAGGAGCATGTATTGTCTAAAAAATACTGATATATGCCCTTGTGGAATGATATGTCTATTAAAATGCATTTTGGGTGAAATGTGGTAAATCGGTATAATGTAACTATCCAATCGGTTTGGAATAATGCATTCTTCAGATCAAAGATGGAAGGCAAATAGCCCTCG
>VKKT01002333.1:242286-256484 GCA_008038995.1 Haliotis laevigata | reverse complement strand
ATATGCTTTGTTGTGAACATGGTGTAGTAATGTGAAATGCAGTATTTGCTGAAACCCTTTCTCTTTTATTGTGTTTCTCGTCTCTTATGGCGAGTGGCCTCAAAGAAAGGGGAAAAAATATGTTTGTGTAGCTGGAGATCATCCTTACCCATAGGATAGGTCCATTACCAACTGAACGACATCCCCAATGATGGTTTCACTGTCCATGTTCCTGCCATTCCCTCCATAGGTAAATCCCTGAATAGGTTCCTCCACCTTGAGTGTTGTAGTGATGTGTGAGAATCACAAGGCAGCTGGTGATAATGAAGTCAAATGAGCTCTATTCTGTGCTCTATTCTAACTTTGTGCACATCCTGATTGGTGGTCATAAGAGTGTAATGTTGTTTTCCATGGAGATCATCCTCAAATAGGATAGGTGCATTACCAACCAATTGACATCCGCAGTCATTACTGTATAACGACCATGTACAAGCCTTCAAACTAATGCTAATCTATATATTCCATCGATAATACAACCATAATGAAGCACATCAGAGCATAGAGGATCCCTATGTTTGTAATATAAACATTCACTAAATTCCAGGTAACCTTAGACAGTGATAACCAGTAAAAAAATTTCGTTGTCAACATTCCCACCATTCCTTGCACAGGTTTCATATATACTTGACAAAAATAGTTAGGGATATATGTAAATTATGAATAATGATCTATTTATTCGTTGACACACTTATAAAATATCAATCATAAAAATACCAATATCCCTAACTTATTTTGTCCAGTATATATCTCTGAATACTATCAACCACCTTGTGTGTTGTAGTGATGTGTGAATTTCAAGTCATCTGATAATGAGATCAAAGGAACCCTATTGTGAATCCTACAGTATGCCCGGTTAAGAAATTATTTCTAAGTTTGCTTTAGATGGAACCCATTTCTTTATATCTGGTGTCTTGTGGCCTCCAAGAAAGGGGAGAAAATAAGTTTGTGTAGCTGGAGATCATCCTTACCCATAGGATAGGTCCATTACCAACYTTWCGACACAACTCCATGTAAATCGACTATTCCTTTGGTTGTGTAAACTTATGGTTTATTTATTTGAATACTGTCTGTTCCAGGTGGTGCTGGTCAAGCTGAAGATGGACAAGGATAGGAAACGCATTCTGGAGCGCAAGGCTCGCTCTCGGCAACAAGCTATGGCCGACAAAGGCAAGCACACAGAAGAAACCATCATGGAATCTTAAAAATAAATGCTTGATGTGTACTTGTAATATTTGTTCTCATGTCCAACTACATAAATTCAAAATCTGTCTGAAATGGTTTCTTTGTACTCCATAATAATGAGGGAGTTAGATGGGTTAACTCAATTTTGAACAGTATTCAAGCCATATATGCAGTGTTCACGAATGGTGTTTCAGATCCATTGAAAATTCACAGGACTCTTAGAATAAAATTAAACATTTCAGATTTAACATTTCTCATAATTGGCATTGAAATAATTAACAAACATATTTATAAACAGCAAACGTGTCACATATAACAACTTCCTTCAAAGTCATTGTGAAATATACAGTCGTACACTGGGGCTGGCGGGTTGTAGACTGCAATTGGACTGTTGGCGAATCGGCTGGATTCGTCAGAGGGTCAGATGCTATTCGTGAACACTATATATGTTCAACATGTCATGCTGTATGGGGAATCCTGAAGTGATAGATTTGTTTGACACTATGGGGGAAAACCCATAAACATGGGTATTGGGTCGACAAACATATGACCATTCTTCTTCAGGCTGAAATATGATTCAAACCACTGTGGGTCATCCTTGCCCCAACACCATGCAAAGTTTGTATTGACAGCTGGTGGATGTGGCATGTTGACTTAAATACAGTCCCAAATATGGGGCTTGTTTCTTCTTAAAAATGTCAGTTGCATCACTGTAATTTGTAGTCTCGGCGGGATCAACTACTGTCAATACTGGATCATTTGACCAGATGATCCAGTATTAAGTCTTAACATGAGCAGCACATAAATTTCAGTCTTACAGTTGATAACTGTAATAGTCATCTCTGGATGTTATTGACTTAGTTGAAGCCAGAATTAAAGTCTTTTTGATGAAATGATATATTTCAACCAGGTCAAACATATTTGGAAACCCTATGCAAGACAGACAAGGATTCTTTTCTGGGGACAAAAAAATAACCATCAGCTAGCTTGTGAATGCAATCTCTAAAAAGAAGAAACATTACTATGTCAGAATAGATAGCCATTCTGAGGACCATTTATTTATACCCCCCACACACAAAGATGCATTGTATTTTATTTGTTTATTTACAAGAACTGTGATTATGTACAGCAAATGTTACCAAGGATGCAGAATCAACAAAAGTTCTGTCACATGCAGTACAGTGAAATGTCCATTATTAAGGTAAAATTATTGAGTAAATCTTTTCCCTCTGCCAAGTCGATATATATCTTTCAAACAATCAGTTTTCTGCAGAAGACCATGTAACTTTGTGGTTCCAATTAGACAATAACAGTTATTCTACAAATAGCAGCTATATGTATATATAATATAAAAATGAGATTATTAAAGGAAAGCTGGACTACGACATGTTATTTGGTCAGATAGCATACTGAACTGTTTCACATAACACAATTTGTAAAACTGAGAAAACAAAATAGCAAAGAGTAGACCACAAAACCTAAACAATATTTTTTACCAATACCACAGTTTCAAGGTGTGCAAAGTAACATGGACAACTCATGGGCATAAACCAAATGATGAGTTTGGTTTAATGCTGCTTAGAAAAGTGTTAGTTATATCACGACATGTTAGCTTCATGCTGGAGCAGAGCTTAAAGTGCTGCAGGTCTCGGACCTTTACCAATTGATGAAACCCGCGAACCATGATTTGAACCAATAATCATGGGTTTCAGGCAAGGCCAAGGGATGCAACTCTGCACAGAACATGTTTCGTGCCCCTTAGCATTGTTCTAGCAATCGCAAAGCAGAACACACCAATAGTCTTCAAACACTGTAGCCACATTGGTCATCAAACCTAGGGTGTCCATGAAAAAATGGTTAATCAGAAGGGTGTTTCATCACCCTCGGTAAATGACACGATGCAGAATCACTGACGGATCCAATAGAATAAAGAAGCACTGGTCCAGAACTTACAGGAGGTTGACATGTCTGGGGAAGACTGGAAAGTGACGGCTGTGCTCTTCAGCTTCACAAGAGGATGCTCAACTGCCATGCCAAATACTCTGTTCTATACTGCATGTTGCTTAAGAGCAGAAACAATGAACCTTTGGATAATAGGAGGATTATTGTGTTCATGAAATAATGAACATGACTGAGTCCATGATACAAGGTCTTTAAACAAAAGCTGGGATAACTTCAAATTTACATTTAAACAAAATGCAACAATCCATCTACAGTTATAAAATCGGAAAATGGGATTTTTAAAAAATTCACTGAAAGTTTATTAGAATAATTTTTAAACTGAATCAAAACAGACATGACCAAACACTTTCCTTCATATATGTACTTCTAGTTAATGTGACTTCAGTCAACTTCACATAACTATTATGAAATGAAACTAAGGATTACAGGACTTGTGCATTTGTATAAACCCAAGACATATAAGCACTTTACATTACTTGACAAATATTTACACAAGATTTCAAAATGCAGCATCTTTTGATATGCTGGAAGATATGACTAGTCATAACTCCACTGGCAACAAAATAGTACATTTGCAGAATGAATGGTGACATTTTCTCTCCGTGTTAAAACTATAGAAATAAATGTGTACAAACCTGGTAAAGTCATAGAAATACTTGTAACAGACTGAACTCTGTGTTCATGCTAATGTTTCCGTTACATGACAGCCACAATGAGCAAGGTCCGAGTTCAAAACTGGTAAATCTTGGACCTGCCAACCCTAGTATCACAACAATGCAGATCTTGGCTTCAAGCTCAGGTCCACTTTTATTTTTTTGTATCTAAGGAAAAGGCTGAATAATAATATTGACTTACTGAAGCAGAAGAACCAGGGTTAGTGGTGCTCATTTTCTTTTCATGGTAGTTTCATTACTACCAACAACGTGTATAAAGGTGGCTACAGAATACCACTATAAGTTGCAGCAAGAAACAACAGTTGTCAGATCTTAAAACATGTCAACGTCTCAGTTTGAACCCCTCAATCGCAATCTATTAGTGCTACCTTCCTCAAACATGGATTGCTGATATAACAATCAAATAAATATTTACAGATATTTTTACATCAGATCAAGTTGAAAACTACTAATAACAAATCATTCTGAACAAATAAACACACCAACATAACACAATAATGAAACAGAAATTGCAGTCAAATGTAGGTGATATATCACTTTGAAATCATTTTCGAAATAAACATCAATAGCAAAGCGTTGTATCCACAGAAACTATGCCACTATATACAAGAGAATATACAGACAATGTATACCATTACATGGATGGAAGGAACGCATGGCACAACCAGGTGGAGCATTACAAGATGTAAAATATTACAGTAATTATTATCCTAGTCTATGGGCACGGAGAATGAAATTTGAAACTGTAACCAATTCAATGACAAAGGTAATGGTGCTTTGAGAATGCCAACAGGGTAGCGGCAATAGTGATCATCATCATCATCATCATCATCATCGGGTGGTTTTGTAATTTCTAATAAGACGTTTGGTTGTCTGTCAGTATGAATACTTTTCAATAAGAAATATTGAACAAATTGCTTTAAAATTCTCTTAGTGATTGAGCGAGTTAAATTTGACATGGTAACAAATATTTCAGCACATGGCCAATTGGTATGAATGAAAATATAACAATGCTAACATCACAAGCAATAAATAGGAATCTCTGTAGGAACAGAACACATTCTTTCTATGTGAATAATGAAAAAAAGAATCAAGAAAAAATTAGCTTCAACAGCTTCACCTGTAGTTTACTGGTAAGTATTGCAGAATGTGATTTGGATAACGGGGCAAAATTGGTCCAAAGCTTCCTTGAGACTGAATAATGAGCAAAACATAGGAAATGAAAACAAAATGAAACTGGATGCAAATTAATGTGTTTGTGTGTACAAGAGTGTGTGCATGCATCATGTGGAAATGATGTAACTGCCTGTGCAGGCACGAGGATATGTAAAAACAAGTGGCCAACAAGACTTCATACATGAACAAAACAAACAAAACACATGATTCTATTTGTTTCATTTCACTGTTTTCAAATTATTCAGCTGTACAGTTGATGAAAGTGACAAAACATACCATCACCCTAAATGTAATCTGTAACAAGCAATTCCTGAATAACAGATATAATTATTTTATTAACTACCATAGATAAGCCGAACAGATAACAACATTGTTTATCACTGGATAGTGTAACAACAGGATTTACTTAAGTAATTCAATAAGGATTGTTGACACCCTATTTCAGAAGCCTGATCATGACGAGAAGTTGAACGAACGTTGGTGGTTCGGCTTCTGTAGGGAACATACCCCTGTTCCAATTTAATGCTGATTTTATGGGTCAAGTTAGGACCTCAGCTTATCTACGAGATCGACTTATCTATGGTCATATATGTATTTATAAGTATTTTTCTATCAGTAGATTATCCGAATCTGCCAGCAATAATAGGTAATCCATGAACCAAAACAATTAGTGTTGTCTTATATACAGATTAAACAAGGAAACAAAACTTCACATTAGAGACTGACCTGTTATACAGGTAGGCTGGTTAGTTGGTAAATAATTGATATATATTTTATACAGGTACGCTGGTTAGGTTGGTAGATCGTTGACATACATGTATATATGTTATACAGGTACACTGGTTACTTGGTAAATAGTTCACATATTGCACAATTTAACATCCCACAAAACAAAGATGATAATATCACAAAAAGGTGAGTAATACAGTTAGGAAGTAGACAATTTTTCTGCTTTCACTTTGACTCCGACACTAATTACCACCACAACATACCACTAACCTATCCTTCTGCAAAAGTTTAGAGTTACATAGTATTCATAGTTCATTTACTTACGAAAACAATTTCTGTTCTGTATTCGTTTATTCATTTTTTTAGGCCATTGAATATAGATACAATGATATAGTGAAAGTGACAATGATTATACACTGTGGAGACACAAACAAATTTAACATATTTTGCTACATTTAGAATAATTTCATGATCTTTATGGCATACTAATACCTTATTAGAACAAGAAGTAGGGTTATCAGAAAATCTAGATGGTATATATTTACTCCTTATCCAGTTATACATTGGGCAGACAAACAAAAAGTGTATAACATCTTCCACTACATTATCATTACAATTCTTACAGAAACACAAACATTTATCTATACCATGCCTACGACCAATAGTTGTTTGAATAGGTAACTCGTCTAATCTAACCAAACATAAATATTTCCTAAACTCCCAGTTTTGAATATTCTGTATCAAAAGATGATTTTAACTGGAGATAATATCTTAACCTATCAGATGTACTTATGTTATTAAAAATTACCTGTATATTACATTCACATATGTGTTGTACCTGTATATAAGTTGTCAACAAAAGCGTCTCACCAGCACAAGTATCATCTAAAAATAGATTCTTGGAACAGAATGCATATACAATATCTTTACATAAGGTCCTGGAGCATCAAGGCAGCTGAGAGCCAGTCTATTTGAACAGTCTCGCTGCACCAATGCAGTATTCCACTCAATAGAAACAAAGCACAAGAATGTGCTGGAGTCAGTGGTGGAATTTAAAGGATTTTGTCAATAAAGTCTTCAACTACTGGCAATCCAAACAACTGGAAATTTGTAGATGCAAGAGAAACACAATGTTACCTATATCTGATAGATTTGAATATGTTCATAAAATCATAAACAATATGTATTTCATATCCCTGATCCAAACCGACTAGGGCTATCAACTGTCTACCTGAATCATCTATTCATGATGATGCTAAATTAATACTTCCTTCGGTCCTTGATTTCTACAGCCTGCAGTCAAGTGGATTAGTAAAAGTACTTTTCAATTATCACACATTCATTATAACAGCTAATACAAATGTTATAATATCCGAGACCTATAAATAATGAAAAGTGAAAGACAAATAAATTCCAAGTGATTCTATGGCACATTTTTGAGTTTATGTTTCAAGAAACAAAGCTAGATAAAATAGCCACAGTCTCTTATTTTTTCTTTATTGTCCTAGGGCTGATAAAACAATTACTGCACTGAACAATACCACTGCTTTTTACAGTTTTCTACATTTTTGAATGCTTTTTTGTGTTAATGATTAGGTAAGGAGTGTGAAGTTTTTAATATTATTGTTGACTAAATCATGCACTAAGTTAAAAGCATTAAAACCAGTTGAAATATTTATGTAAACACTATGTACATCTGTTTAAATGTTGAAGTCAGTTCATAAGCTCAAGTTGGTATTCACATCAGGCAAGTGCTTTCTCCTTTTCAAGATTGTTTATTTTTTTTGTCTTTAGACAATTGATAGTCACAGTTTTGATCAGGGATATAACTACATATCGTTTATGATTTTGTGAACCTATTTAAATCTGTCAGATATAGATAACATTGTATACACATCTGGCAAGTGCTTACTCCTTTTCAAGATTGTTTAATTTATTTGTTATTTCAGAAAAAAACTACGTTTATTTGAATCTCAATGAAATACAAATTTTATAAATTTAAAACAGCATAGGGATCCAGTTGGAATAAACCTGACGTTCATGTATCATACCACTAAGAAATACTTAACTGTTTACGAGTTATACTCAACACTGTTTACCATCAGATTATGTTTGGTTGAGGTTTAATTAGACAGATGAAGTGCATTGAGATAGTACTTCACTCGTTTGACAACGGTCTAAGAATCTATACCAAAATGTCGCAACATAAAGAAGTTGTCATCCAAAAGTGCATCAAGAGTTTGTCTTGATCATGTGGACAAGACGACATTAAGGAAACACAAGTATAATAATCAATTTCTTTTATATTCAGTGACCTGTTGTAACCACCTAAATCATGGCCTATCACCCCGTGTCTGGTCTTTCATAAAAACAGGTCTGTATCCACTGTTCCTCATTACGAGGACATTCATCTACATACATGTCATTTTGTGTGAGTTTGCCAAAAAAAGATACAATACATTTCCTATACCATGATACAGAAATTTCAAAATTATCACAAAACCAATCACATTTTATAAGGATATTCGGTTAGAAACACACCCCACCATAACACATGCTCAGAAATAACTACACTCCATTGCTTTAGCAACTACACATTCCTTATAAATAATGGACTCCTAAAACAATAGAATGATGTCACAAATGTAATTGAAGTGACTTGACACAGACACACTGTTACATAACAAAACAACCGTATGTATTATTTGGTTTTATCATATAGGTAGCATTTTTCCTGTACCTAAATTGGTCAAAAGACCATCACATTTTCTGATAAATTACGATATTGACTTGGGTTACTAAAAATAGACAAGGAATCCCGTACGAAGGGGCTTCCCCCGCTTTTCAGTCAATCATATCACTCGGATAGATGGCACAGTGTGTGCATTAAAAGTTTATGTTAAAACCCGTTTCTCTTTCATTATATAATAAAACAATTATAGACTCTTGTAGAGGTCGATATCGGTTTTACTCAAGTCAATAAAAACCGATATCGACCTCTACAAGAGTCTATAATTGTATAATGTTGTACAGAATTCATATAGGTACTGACGAAGACTAAACTACACACAAAACTGGCTTCAAAGAAATAATGAAATATTGACAATAAGTATTTGTGATACATAGGTACAACTGTAAGAAAATATGTTCATATGTTATGGTATTCTTCATCCCAATAGAAAAGTTTGAGGTACGTGATTGACTGTGACAAGATTATTAAGCAGAAAATATCCTGATACTCTTCTTAAGAAATGGAATACCCAATTACCTTTGGTCAAACAAATATCACATTGGAAGTAATGTAGAATAGCAAAGATCAAAACCATCAGGTCATTAATCATCTTCTTTACTTTATGTCACATTTATCATTTAAATTTCAAATTCCAAAAATATTCAGACACATTTTTTAAATACCATGCTTTAAAAGTTCAGTCAATTATTTCTGATCGGCCAGATTTAAACTTCAAAATTTGCAGAAAATCTAGACGAGATTCAGTTAAAATGATTCAACATCTTAACTTGACCTCTTCACATTATTTGAGATATCACATTACTTTTGACTTTTGGAATACGCTTTCTAATCAATGTGGGTGTCAAAGAAAGTAGTGTGTGGCCATTAAGGACAATATCCCAATCTGCAGGTCAACCTGTTTCTAGAAATTGTAAATGTAAATGTACAGAAAATATTCATCTGCACAAGCAAACTGTAAACAATTAATGTTTCATTTAACCTTTATCATGACTGAAAAAATAAAAACATGGCCATCTAAGGGAGGTAATTCACATTTCAACAAAGCTGAAACATCTAAAATCTGATAAGTGTTAGTCCTTACGATTACCCTCGGGTATACAAGTACTGTATCAAAAAGCAACAGAATCTCAACATCCAAACGACCATATCAGGACCAAAATATATTTCAGAATTCAATTGTTTCAATTCATCAAGTGATACAACTGTCACATCTTTGTAATGTAACCATAGCAACCATTACTTATATTTTTTAATACAACAACAAATCTGTTTCAGAAGCCTTGGGAATAATCTTATGCCCTTTTCTTAACAAGACAGTGGTGTGACATTAAGCAGTAAACAAGTAATTGAAACATTTTCTAAGTGATCATGGCAACAATCAGATGTCATTCTTCCTGGATTCAAAATACCAAGCAATTTAACAATTTGGACTATGTTTGGTTATCCAGTAATTACTATCAGTCACACACAACACATTCGCCCTCTCATCTTCCTGACGCTCTTCATCTATGCAACTACTTCATCACAGATCATTTTGGAATGTCCTTCATCATCGCCCATTAATCTCTTCTTCAGCAGTTGATAGAGTTGTCTCCCCCATCTCCACGGCCAGTAACCATCACCAGGTGGCTGCCTTAAAAGATACAATCCATATCACCAAAGGGATATATAAAAAACTGACATCATCTCTTTGCAGAGTGATATCAGACATATGATAGTTGGGAAGAAAATAGAATACATGTTTCCTGCAGCTCATTGGATTGGATAATATAGAACAAGTTTCTAATTACAAGTTGCCAGAGTTGATTTGAACAACATATTTGAAACTTTCATGAAGGTATGACTGGTGTGAACCGGTAATAAATACACAATAACAGATTCTATGTCACTTAAGGATTTCTGATTGGTTAGTAGTATACACAATGGGGCTACGGGACCAGGTCACCCCTAGGGCTCAATTATTAAATTGAGCCCTTGGTAAGTTCCTAATCCCGTAGCCCCATTGTGTATACTACTACTGAGTTGCATGCAAAATTTGATGAAAATCGGTCGAATAGTTTCTGAAATATTGACTTTTAAGTGAGCATTGGGTCGGTCAGGAAAGGCAAAATGTCCAACTGTTTGACGTAATTAAGTCTTAATTAATCTAATAAAGTCATCGAGAGTGTTCCCAATGCCGTTTTGCTATAGCATAACCATCTACTGAGATGCATGCAAAATTTCACGAAAATCAGTCATATTGTTTAGGAAACAATCACTTTTTTGTGAGCATGGGGTCGGTCTGGCGAAAGGCTAACAATCCAATGTATTGTCGTACTTGTTATATCTTATCGAGGCCAGAGGTGTTTTCAGCCGAATGAAACACAGCTCTCGGCAATTCCCCCGAGCTGCCTTACTACCATCTCGTTAGGACGTACTTGTAGCGATGTGTGAGCTGTCTGAAGGTGAATGAAATGCAGGTCTAGGTAGTCATCACCTCGCTACCGTCTCGGGGGTTGCTTTGAGGGAGCGCCGTGGACGACTATATGTGTGTGTGTGTGTGTGAATGTGTGTCTCGGCTATGATGATGCACGGCCGGCTGACTTAGCGACGCTACAGATGTCTGAAAGTGAATGAAACGCATCTCTCGGCACTTCCTCCCGGGGGTCGCCTTGCTGCCATCTCGGTAGCATTGAGCGAGCGCTGTGAGCCAGTCACAGTGTGTGTGTCTCGACTCGGCTTGTACAGCCGACTGGCTGGCTGGGCTATGTTATGTTGATTTCCACTAAATCATACCGCAGCTCTTGGCAGTCCCCTCGGGTCGCCTCGCTGTCAACTCGGTAGTACTGAGCGAGCGCTGTGGGCGAGTCACAGTGTGTGTGTGTGTGTGTGTCTCAACTCGGCTTGTACAGCTGACTGGCTGGCTGGCTGTTTACGTTATGTTGATTTCTGCAAAATCATACCGCAGCTCTCGGCAGTTCCGTCTTGGTTGCATTGAGCGAGCGCTGTGGGCAAGTCGCAGTGTGTGTGTCTCAGCTTGGCTGAGTTGACTGGCCGTCTGGCTACTTTATGTTGTTGTCTGCGAAACAGTTTATTGTGAATCTCCTATGATTTGTTTGGTTTTCGTAATGAAGCTTGTTGGGCCTGTTGCTTCCCTTGTTCTATGAATTATTTTCTATGGTCTTCGCAAATGACAGTGTTTTTACAAGACTTGGTCCGAATCTCTTGTTTCATTCTGTGATATTTTGCGATTTCTGATAGCACCAAACAAAACTCTTCTTCGGAGATTTTAGAGTCGGTGAGCGCGGTGGAAAGAAGCAGCCAGGAAACAATGCTGCCCAAGATGCCAGGCAGCGCTTCGCCGGCCAGTTTAGCCAGGGCCTCGCCAAGAGATTTCAAATATTTTTTTATCCAGTCTCTGAGTCATCGCCCATATGATGATTGGCTTGTTGGTGTTGGTGGTGTACCACCACCGCCCGTCAGCGATACGACCAGGGTCGATATGATGAAGCCCAAAACCGTGAGAACGCTGGCAATGGTGATCCCTTGTTCCCGGAACAGAATTTGGATCCTGTCGGCCAACGTGGTGTCCTCATTCAAGACTCGGTCGATGGTTTCCCACACGCGGCTGATTTGTGATCGGGGGGTTTCCCGGTTGGAGGAAGCGGCTTCCAATCTGGTCCTTCTCTCATCTTCCAGGTTGCGTAATCTTTTTCGATGATGTTTTTTGTGGCTTCGTCGTCGACCACGATCCTGAGTTTCTTTTCTCGCGAGCGATGTGCTCATCGATTTCGTTCAGTTGACCCATGTTGTTCATGAGTTCTCCGCGCACGTTTTTCAAGGCTTCGTCTAGACCCCTGGGCATGAAGAAACACATGCACCTTTACGACACCAGCGACTACCCTAAAGATCACCCTATGCACAGCCAAGTCAACAAAAAAGTACTCGGCAAGATGAAGGATGAATGCGCGGGCACGCCCATCGCCGAGTACATCGGCTTGAGACCCAAGATGTATTCCATCAAGAAAGCCGACAACGATGAAATCCGAAAGGCGAAGGCGTGAAAAAACACGTGGTGAAAAGCCACATCAAGCACGCCAGATTCAAGGAAGCCCTGTTCAAGAATAAAACGTTCAAACACCAAATGAACATGCTGGTCGACATCAAAGACGGCGAACCGAACTTGTACTACTTGAAAGACGGGCCGTCGAGAGCATTCGTCCGAGAGGAGTTGATGATCGTACCTCATGACACAGTTCCTTACACATCACCCACCGTCATGATATTTTATCGGTCTTGCATGCCTATTTTTCTGCTAAATGTAGCCAGCCAGCGACCCGTACACCAAGCTGAGAGAGACACATGCACACGCACTGCGACTCGTCCACCCACAGCGCTCAGAGGAGCAACCACCCCCGAGGCGACCTGAGCCTTTTTCCCAACCAACCCCATGCTCACTTAAAAATCAATTTTTCAGAAACTATTTGACCGATTTTCATCAAATTTTGCATGCACCTCAATAGTAGTATACATTATGGGGCTACTGGATTGGGGACTTCCCAAGGGCTCAGTTTTTAAAATTGAGCCCTTGGGAGGGACCTGGTCCCGTAGCCTCATAGTGTATACTACTCAAGTTTGATTGACATGTTGATGGTTTCCAATTTCCTCTGTGTCTCCGGTGTTTCATTTCAGTCTACCTACTTTAACCCATGGTTCGATTCCTGTCATTCTCACAATCGCAATTTATTAGCCCTTGATTTTCATTAAACAATTATATCTAAAGTCCTTTGCAGTCTGTTGGTCCCAAACACACATCTAAAGGCATCCAAATGTCTAACATTCTATTATTTTCAAGATATTGTTAACACTAAACAAAATGATTCGCAGATTGTATGCAGTGCCGTTTAGCATCTGTGATGGAAATTAGGCACTATACAGGCCAATTATTATTATTTTATTATTAAATTTCTGTTCTTGCAATTCAGTTAGTAAATCAGTCTATGTCAATCAAAAGAAAGAAATCAGGATTGAATGTTAGAATATACCAAATTGGGTTTTGCAATAGCAGCACAAGACTTATTTAAGATAAATAGTACATTTTACTAGGTTCAGATCACAAGACATAGATAAAGAGAGTAAATGGGGAAATAAGAACAAAATAGTTTACCTTTAAGGAAATATAAATAAGCATGATAATGAATACAATAAACGGATCCACAATTTTGATCATATTCAATAAAAGCAAGAAGTGACTGAATGTTGTTTAATGCTTTTTTAGTGTAAAAATATTTTATTCACAATGTGAAAACGATTGGAGACAAGTTCTTACAACTTATGAAACACCTCTCCAAGATATTTACAATAACTAATTACATCACAGACAATTATTGGAAACAGAGACAGAGAAAGATTGACAGTTCAGGGGAAATGTAATGATACAAAAAGTGTATAGAAAGAAGACTACTGGAATTGTTTAGATTTGAATATATACTGATGTACATTTTTTAATAAAAATGTAATTTTTTGAGTAAAATTGATATTTTATACTTATCCTGACTCATGCTTATTTGCTTGTCTTCTTCTTCTTTGCGAACATAGTGGAACACTTGTATCTCCCAATTGAAGTTCCCTTCAATAAAAAAGCACTAATTAGTACTCACCACGAGTTATCTCCCTCCTCGCAAGCGCGGGAAACGAGGGCGCCA
>VKKT01002333.1:167171-179266 GCA_008038995.1 Haliotis laevigata | reverse complement strand
ATGTTCGCAAGAAGAAGAAGACAAGCAAAAAGAGCATGAGTCAGGATAAGGAAAAATTATTGTTTTAGGAAAAGAGTATGGTTCTGTTCAATCATAAAAAGTGAGATAAAAAGGATTTTTAGATTTGATGTTTTTCATGTCAATAAAACAGATTCCCTTAATAAGGCCAGACCAATTTTATTTTTTTGTTTTATAGATCCGCTGGTCATATTTTTTCAAGACTAAGCGAAAAAAATAAAAGTTAATTCTCCCTGCTCAATAAATAAAATCCTAATGTTTTATTGGCCAACTTTTAAAAAAAATGTTTTTTCGATTTTTTTTCCCCCCATATACACTTCATAAATTGCCAAAAGTAAAATACCTTTAGGATTTAAAAGGAATATTACTTCTTCACTATTTTTATTTTTATTTTTTTTCCCTCCTGTCTTTAGGTTTTCTGAGGACAAAAATCAGTAAAACAAGAAATAAAATTGGTCTGGCCTAAGTAAGGAATGTTTTCCTTGTTAAAATACAGTAGCAGATGAGATCACTTGTTGGAGTAAACGAGTTTAAAGTTTGAACAGCATTTTAACATTGGATAAAAATATGAGCATTAGATGTTTATTATTGTCATTGAACCCAAAAGCAAGGGTATGTTGCTGACAAACACAATCAGGGGGGAAATACGATTTGAACCAACAATCATGTAGAAGTGACTATGTGATTACCTTAGCGTTGGCCTCAGGGGGAAAGTAGGCTCTCTTGAAGTCTCCACCCTTGTAGGAAACATGCATGACGCTCTTGTCTATATCGTTTTTCTGAAACAAGACAGGTACATGTACCTCACTCACTCCTACCTGCACAAAGATGTTCTCACTGATGACAAGTATCCTACCTGCACGAAGATGTTTTCTTTGATTACAAGAATTCCCTCTACATAAAGGTATACCCTTTCATGACCGGCACCCAATCTGTACAAAGGTGTACCTGTTGGTGAACAAGTATCCTACCTGTACAAAGGTGTACCTGTTGGTGAACAAGTATCCTACCTGTACAAAGGTGTACTCATTGATGAACAAGTATCCTACCTGCACAAAGGTGTACTCATTGATGAACAAATACCCTACTTGCACAAAGGTGTACTCATTGATGAACAAGTATCCTACCTGCACAAAGATGTGCTTGTTGATGAACAAGTATCCTACCTGCATAAAGGTGTTCTTGTTGATAAACAAGTATCCTACCTGTACAAAGATGTACTCGTTGATGACCAGCATACTGAATGCATCAAAGCTTCCAACGCTGCTCTCAAACTTCACAGCATCACACTTGTTGACAATGCTGCATTTCTTGTAACGAGCTAAACCTGTTGAAAACATACAAAATATAGTGATTTAAAAAGGAAATTTTACTGACACAAAGTTTTGAGATTATTTTGTCATATGGCAGTGTTATTCATTATGTAACTATGTTCCAAGTGTAATACACTGTACATGAAATGGGCTTCACACATTTTACCCATGTGGGGAATCGAACCCGGGTCTTCGGCGTGACGAGCGACCACTTTAACCTCCAGGCTAACCCCGCCGCCCTCAATGAACCAGAAGACTAGTGTTGTGTGTGGTGATCATTAGGGGTGGGCGATAAAACTGGTTAACTGGTATATTGTGATTCGAACTTCACAATATGATATATTATGGTATATTTTTTGAGAGCCGGTTCGTCCAATACAATCGGCAGTTTCTGTGACCATAATCGGTATTATTGTGATGTACTAAAAAATACTATATTAATAGTTTTGATAAGTGTACTGGTTATTTAATTGCATTTGCTTGACTCTTAAACCATATCTCTTGTACAATCACATCTGAGTCCTGACAGTGGCCAGTGGCATTGTTTCAAAAGAAAGGAAACAGTAATTTCATTACCTTGAACCATGTGTTACACTTTCACAATATATTGTAATACATTTTGCAATACGCCAACACATATCACAATATGAAAATTTTGGCAATACCCAACCTAGTGATCATTATACCCTGTCAGGCCTAGTTGTTGGCTTACTGTTGCTGAGAGGTGAATATTACCCTCACTGTCTTTATTGCTATAATTACTGGCCCGTGAATATCAGGGTTAGAATTGATCTTCAGTAACCCATGATTGTCGTAAGAGGAGATTAATGGGATCGGGTGGTCAGGCTCGCTGATTTGGTTGACACATGTCATCGTATCCCAGCTGTGTAGATCGATTCTCATGATCCATGGATTGTCTGGTCCAGACTCGATTATTTACAGACCGCCGCCATNTAGCTGGAATATTGCTGAGTGTGGCGTACAACTAAACCCACTTACTCACCATAATCACTACTCTTGTATCATCCTACCTCTGAATTTGTCACATACTGTCATTTTTCATACTGCCACTATTTTGTACAGCCATACAGATACCTTTGTAGTGACCTGTACTGAGTTGTGAACTTTGTCAAGTTTACAATAGAATTGTTAATTACATCACATTTCCTTGACTGTTAGGTTCAAACCTAGTTTGTTTATGGACTGATTCCCAGTTAACCTTTTGGTTTCAACTTAGGAATTAACACATAACAATCTATCAATCATGACTTCTCTAACATTATTAACATGTGTATTGTTTGCTAGTATTGTTAGCTTTGTCCTCAGTGTGAACATAATGCTAAATTCTGGACATGGTCAATCTTGCCTTGTATTTATTCCTAGTTATACAAATAACCATTTGAGACCAGATCGTTTAGTTGAGGGTCAAAATAAGCTCTCAACTGACTTGCAGAAATAACAATAAAGAATTGGTAGGTGTCATGAGTGGTCATCCATGACCACTCATCCATGAATATGTTTACATTAAATTTTAAGCAATTGCATGCTGTGGTAGCGTAGCGATCGGTAAAGCAGGCGGGTTGGGTACACCAAATTTTCCAGCCTTGTCATGATTTATTATGCTGTGAAGCATTTTGAGTCGGGAGTCCCCCCCCCCCCAATTAATTTAATCTTTAATCCTCACAAAGACATGAGGGCCTGTGGTTCTATGATCAAAATCACAATCACCCGCAAAATGTACCCATCATTAAGCATATATTAAGTTTCCCTGCGATCTGACGGTGCTTTAGTTCAAACATATTTTCTGATGCAGAAAGCTGAGAATCTACAATATTACAGAAATACTCTTCAAATTGGACTTGAACGAATTCAGTCTATCCCTGCTCAAGTTTGGGAGATGTGTGAACTGGGCTATGGAGCATACATGTAATAGTCTTACCACTGGGAGTCTGAACTTCCATATGCACAAACACCTCATTCTTGTCATGCTTGGCATCAGCCCTGAAACAAACATCAGTCCATGCTGCACTAAACAAAAACATGGAACTGGCTACTTAACAGTGTACTTGTACTACCATATCCGTGATGAACCATGTGGCCATGGAAATAGCTCAATAGTCTACGTTAAGTGAGTGATGATGTGTCACATTCAACTATATTCAAACAACATGACAGCCTGTGAATGAACTAATCCTGGCCAAAGGAACCAGTGGTCAATATCATGAGCAGCATGTAAAAATCACCAAGAACTCAATGCTTACCAAAACACTCGTGGAGTGACACCCTCCTGCTTCATGTCTTGCCAGGTTTCACCAAAGTCCATTGACACATACAGCTGTAAAGAGGTTCAGAGTAACATAAAACACTGACAAAGTATCAACAATACCTATGAATTGATGTATGACTTGAATGATGCAATAATCTATTGCTTATCTGGGGAGGAGAGGTAGCCTAGTTGTTGGAGTGTTCGCCTGCCATACCAATATACTGGGATTGATTCCCCAAGCGGGTACCATGTGTGAGGCTCATTTCTGATTCCCTCCCAAGTGATATTGCTGAAATTTGGCTACAAGCAGCATAAAACAATACTCACTCTTTATCATATACCGTATTCCTTAAAATAACCTAACTTCAAAACCTATTTTTACTCTTTGAAGTCATTTTTGACTGACTGACTGACTGAGTATGGTTTAATGCCGCTTTTAGCAATATTCCAGCAATATCACAGCGGGGATGAAGACACTTTTGAAAATAATGAATGCAGCATATCACTCCTGAGACATACTTTTGAATTACCATAGCTACACCATCTCCATATTAATCAGACAGATAAGAACTGTATTTTAGAATAGTAGGTTCAGTATTAGACTTCTGCAAAGATACACTGTTCCACCCGTGTCACTCAGTGTTTGCCCAAGGCATAACAATTTAGGAGTCATCATGACTCGCTGGTGTCATGAGAGGGAGTCATGGATATGTTTTTAGGTCTAGGAGTCAACTTCAGTTTTGAACTTTCATCAAGACATAACTGTGATTGTTTAATAACGACAAAAAACAAGGTAAGGAAGGTCAGGTATTTAATCAGCACTGAGCAGTTAACTGGCAAACATTTAGAAGTTTAGATTATCTGAACTAAGGGCCCAGAAGCATTGCGTCAACAATGATGCAAGCTTCTAAATTCACTGTGTATTTGAGATAATTTGTGCGCCAAATATGCAGGTTTTCTGCGTCATGGCAAACACTGGTCACTCACCTTCCTCTGTGCGAGCGTGTATCCCAGAACATAGTCAGCCACAGTGGGGTGGGGCATCAGTCGGTCAGGGACGAAGGGGGTGCTCACTGTCTTCACATTCCTCAGCTCATTATATGTGATATACAACGTCTTATTTGCTGTATCGGCAAAGATCAGCTGTTGAGAAAATGCAACAATCAGGTTATTGTAGTGCATACTAGTATTACTACTTCCTTTTAATTGTCACTTGAATCCAAATGAGTGGGGGACGGAGTGAGTTTAGTTTTTTTGCCACACTCAGCAATATTCCAACTACATGGCGGTGGTCTATAAATAATCGAGTCTGGACTTGACAATCCAGTGATCAACATCATGAGCATCCCTCTACGCAACTGGGACATGATGACATGTGTAACCGAGTCAGTGAGACTGACCACCCAACCACCCGAACCCGTTAGTCGACTCTTATGACAAGCATGGGTTACTGAAGATCAATTCTAACCCATGTCTTCACGGGTATGAATCTAAATGACCAAACACATAAACATGATACACAGAGCGATGTTTGTACCTCAGCAGCAATTCTCTAGAGAACATGAAACATGATGTTGAACATCATTACAGGGACACTGATCTATAGCAATTCCCCAGGACAGGTTGTTGTTTTTGTTATAGCTTTTTTGTGAGTATCTGCATGATATCCCAGAATTCGAGACTGGTTCAGGACCGCTGCTGCATGGCCCTGAGAAGTATAAGGTCTATTTTCTCATATTGATCAACAAAGATGACACACAGTTTCCATCTTGGAAATAATTGGGAAATGTAGTGATCCCTTAATATTTGAGATATATTTTACTGGCTACAATTCCAAACATTTTGAAGTTTAATGTCCTCTCCAATTGATTAAAAGTGTTAGGACTGAAAGAAATGCAAGTCAGTATGACATACTGTCTTTATATTTTTGGCTTATAAACCTTGTATAACGACTCTATTATTACATTTTAATACACTTTCGAACTTCATAAAAATATTTCAGTCAATCTGTTTTTTTCAGTGAATGTACATAAATTGCCTAAGTGAGCGTTATGTGACACTAACAGCACCACAATGAAAAGACTTTTTAAAAGGATGAATTAGTATTGTCTGTCTTCCAAGAAATTCCCAACCATAATTTAACTGAAGTGGTATGATTCTGTTCAATGCAACATCAAATGTATGAAAAAAAATGCAAATATTGTAAATTATAACTGACAAAACTTATATCAATAATATGATGCAGAACCGTGTTGAGGAATGTATCCATCAATATATACACAAAGCAACAATACTCCATCCAACTGCAGCTGTTCCATGTCACGTGTCTTTTAACAATCTAATATTGTAAAATCTATATAACATTTGGGAATATTATAACTTGTGATAGTTTCTAAACTGGTGACATAACTGTGTTTCAGGTGCCTCACAATAGTGTAAAGTTACATTGGTCAGACAAGATATTATCCATGTCCATGGCTCTTTACAAAATCATTCACTGATTCAGTCAGACAATGAACAATCCATCAACACATTATCAGTTAATTCTTGAACAAAAGATGTTTTAACACAAGTACAAGCACCGGAAGCAATCACTTGGTGTTTGGAGACAGTGCGCTAATTGAAGATGACTTATTATAATATACTGAGAGAAACAAATAAAGGATTACTGGAAAATTCAAGCGTTCCCTTAATGTTTTCCAGTTTTCATCACCAGCATTGAATAGCGCTGTGGAAGGAAATCTGAGAATAAATACAGGATCACTGCCACGAAGTGGTGTTCCTTTATTTGTTTCCCTCAGTATATATTCCATCTGAGTAAGTAAACATGCATACATAAACTTAATTTTCAGCAAGTCCAATATGTATGACAGCAGTGATTAATCAATCGACATATTATAGTTTCACCTGTATTGTTTGTTAACTTAACTGATGATACCACCAAGATCTGCACGAGGCGGCACCAGTCAGACTCACCACGCTCACCTCGATGACCCTGTGCTTCCACACGCATATTACACAACATGTAACACATTTGCTACATCGGACAACTTTTATTTTTGAATAATTAAAGCAGATGCAAGAAACGCCAAATGGGAAACGTCAGGTCATCTGAGTGGAGTTACTGCTAAATGTACCTGTTATAAATTCATTAACTGAGCATCAAGAGAATGATGACAAGAAAACAGATGGAGGTCCAGACCACTACAAACGTGGATGAGTGAGTGAGTGAGTTAAGTTTTAAGCTGCACACAGCAATATTCCAGCTATATGGCGGCGGTCTGTAAATAATCGAGTCTGGACCAGACAATCCAGTGATCAACAGCATGAGCATCAAGTGAATGATGACAAGAAAACAGATGTAGGTCCAGACCACCACAAACGTGGATGACAACAAGGGAGTAGTAATTGTTGTATTGTATGCAATTTAGTTGCCTAAATGGTCGTTGCTGAAATGATGATACCAACAGAACTTTATTGTGCACATTTGCTGTGTGTTAAAGTTAATATTTGTATATACATATTTATCTAAGGCCAGACCAATGTTATTTCTTGTTTTACGGATTTTTGTCCTCAGAAAACCTAAAGGCAGGAGGGGAAAAACATAAAATAAAATCGCCAGTAGAAGTAATATTCCTTTTCAATACTAAAAGTGTTTTACTTTTGACAATTTATGAACTGTATATCGGGCTAAAAACAATCAAAAATTATTTTTTTTGTAAGTTTACATTTTTGGCCAATAAAGACATAAGGATTTTATTTTTTGAGCAGGGAAAATTAATTTTCTTACTCTTGAAAAAATATGACCAGCAGATCTGTAAAACAAGAAATAAAACTGGTCTGGCCTAAGCAGATTTTCAATTATAGCAATAGCAAAATGGGTTAATTTAGTTTACAGCCTAAAAAAAATCAAATGTTTTTTCTTCATAGTATAAGTCAACTGACATGACATTATAAAGTGTATGCTTCTCCCTCGGGCAATACGGTCTGATGTACGCCTCTTTGCATCAGTGTCACCCGAGCCTGTATGCGAGAGTTAACATTGTTACAAAGATGCATACATCAGACCGAATTGCCCGAGGGAGAAGTTTACGTGTTTATCTTACCACCATGTTAAATATACAAAATATCATTTTATTATATTTTGAAAATCGATAAGCTAGCTACCGACTATATGACATGTAAACAAAATTGGGTCTACCTCTAGACTGGATTTTAAAAATCAATGAAACATATTCTGATGCGCTTAAAACTGCAAAAAATATGGTTAGTTGAGTGTGCAAACGATGCAATGTATAAAATAGTTTTAAAAAATGCAGTGAAAGTCAGTAAATAAATATGTACATAGTGAACTCAAAAACAGCTACCGTAATCAAACGGTTTTCGAACCCATGCACTGCATGCATCATATTATGATGTCATACGATTGTTAGCGATACAGCTTCTCGGCGGAGAGTTTTGCGGTTACCATCGCAGAGGGTAATATTTTTTCCAGGTGTCACGGTCTTGTTAAAGTGTCTTTGACCAATGAAATTAAAGTATTTTACATGAAAGTAAGATAAGATTATATATCAAATTAGGAAATGAGTTAAACATCAATCTCAGTCAAAAGAATCTCAGTCATACCATCCACACATCAGAAATCCATTTGCACTGCTGTGATTCTTTGTTAAAACCAGAATTGAACCATCAGGTATATTTCTTAGGAAGATCATCTAACAGGCGCCCACTGTTTCATTGTCTGCTTGTTGGAGTTGAAGAAACTAACTGACACACACCGTATGTATGTGTATATGCGCATAAACATGGCATCATGTCTGCTATCCTTACAGAGAGTTGCCCTGTCTCATGTCAAGCTCGCTTGCACCAGCCAGCAAATCATCTCACAGCAACCAATTAGGCCTAGTTGTCAGCATTAGACTTCAGGGTGAAGCTTTAGATCAGTGTCCCTTTAACCTTAACCCTAACATGATAACACTAACACAGTGTCCCTTTAACCTTAACCCTAACATGATAACACTAACACGTTTCAGGGGTGGAAATAACTTTAAAATTGCTAGTCTACTCCGGTACACTGGCACATGTAAAATCACTTGCCCTAAAAAACTTATGCACTATACTGGACGTTTTTGGGGGTTTTTTTTCAATAAACAACATAATTGACATTGGAAAGTCAACTGGACACTGGTACAGTGTGATATACAAATTTGCTCGCCCAACAGAAAAAAACACTGGACTCGGGCGTTGGTCAATGGGTGATTTCCACCCCTGCGTTTTAGTTTTGGCTTCAAGCAGTTTAAATTACACCACATTGCTTGTATGTATATTATAATTTCATGGGTTAGACCATATTACAAGTAACACAAAAGTTTGTTATCATGACACAGTGTTATCCCATCAAAATGAAATGCTTTCCTTTCAGAATCAACAGACTTTAAAAAGTTCAATATCACAAGATTTACTATAAGGAAACAATTGCCAGTGTTCACAAAATGTCCTCATGGCAAAATGTCAGTATTTCAATTTGTTCTCATCATAACTGAATACACGAGTGAATCGTAAAAGCCTGAACAAATACAGGACTATCCTACAAAGGACAATATTTCCCCACCATAGTAAAACATTTGCATGTCATAACATTGTTTCCTTATTCTCTGGTGTTAACATGGTTAACAAAACATAGCACCAAATATTTATATCACAACCCAATACACAAAATATCCCTAATGTACGTAGCGCCGTGAGCAGGCAATGCGCCTGGATATGAATGCCATATAAGCGGACTATTACTATTTAATATGCTAACACATTACCGAGCTCCCAAGCACAATTTCTGCCACTATTATTTTCAAAAATACCAGCATTCATGATTATACAAACAAAATTTTCACAGATTTGTTTCACAATTCTGACAATGTGTCGGTTTCCTTACCCGGCTGGAGTTGGCGGGGGAGACATAGAAGAAGGTGATGAGAGCCTCCTTCCCTAGGGGGCCGAGAGAAACTTTCTTGTATGTGGAGCCATAGTCCACGGACCTGGAGTACAAACACTTGTGAAAAAGTATGCATGTGAAAACAGATGCATTCAAAACTTTGATACCTAATAATACAGTTTTGCCTTTAAGGTCTGGGACTTTGCTTCCAATGTTCCTCCTCGATAGGGTCTTCAAAATCACAATTAATTTTACATTTGGGGGCTGATTCTCTGTCAAATGGCCTTGTACCAGTCCTACATATAAATATGATTGGGACTTTTGGATCATATCCTATACTTACATTCATAAGTTCAATAGCAAGCACCAAACTCCAAGTGTTTGGAACATTAGCAATTCTCAGTGTAACAATACGATATGGTCACATTGCCATCCATGATCTTAGCTATTTGATTCATTTCCGTGATTCACTTGCAATGTTGGTTGATGGTAGTATTGGTATATCGCTGTGAGACAGTGGGAGAGGAACTGGAGCTCTATCATCTGTCTATCAAGGCATGACAGCTTGTGCTGCATATTGGGGGAGGCAAGATCAAGACAATGTTGTTCAGGGATGTTCACCATGCTGGTGAGACAATGAACATGCATTTTAAGAATGAATTTGGTGTTCCGCATAAGACTAACCACAAATCTTTCATATGTAATAGTTAAAAGAGTAAAAAAAAACAAAGTTTATTTGTTCTTTAACATAACAGTGAGTGAGTGAGTGAGTGAGCAAGCCAGCTTAGTTTTACACTGCTTTTAGCAATATTCCTATAATATGTTGTTGGGGACACCAGAAATGGGCTTCACACATTGTACCCATGTGGGGAATCGAACCTGAGTCTTCAGAATGATGAGTGAACGCTTCAACCATGAGGCTACCCCGCTGACCCCGTAACAATGAGCGAAATAACAACATATAGAGAATCTGAGAAATATAAAATCAGGACATGAAAAAATAATGGCATAAAATCTCAACTTACTCCCAGTAATATCAAACTTACTTAATTCAAAATACAAAATAATACCTACTGCCAAAGTTTACTGCTGGCTACCTCTCCTGATAGCGCTCTCTGTCGAGTCAGAATGAAAATTACCTGAAAAAAGAAAGTTGAATAATGTGGAGCATGTTCAGTTGTTTCAGCATGACTTGTGATGAGTAAATACTAGTGGTGGTCCGATTAATTGAAATAATTGAAGATTGGTCGTAGTGACTAAACGACCAAGGAATCGATCACAATTTCTCATAATCGAACACAAACAATTCTGGAACACTTGTTTTCATTAACAATATCTTTCACATGGTTGGTTTTGTCTGTTACATTTTGTAAGTTTCAAGTCATGATTTAATTTATCTTAAAGATTCCAAGAAATTTATGTTCCTAACATACTAGTCATCCTTTAAAAATGTGAAATTTTGCCCCCCAAAACCAGAAGAACTACATGTTTCCCCCTTATTTTAATGTGCATTAACAAATTTCATTAATGACGCTAACCAATTATTTTCGATTATTGATCGGTAGTAATGAACCAATCATCAATTATGAGGTTTTAACCAATTCCCAACACTAGTAAATACTGAAGGACGCAAGTCCAAAACATGTCAAAGGTTAAAAAATGATGACAACAAATATAATGATGATTAATAGTACCAGGATCAAGGGCTAGTTTCAGCATGACTAGTTGGTAATAAGTTTCAGTATGTTTTTGTCGCAAATAAAACAAAATCATAGCGGCAAGGTCAAGTAGCTCACCTGGATCAAGCATACACAGCCTACAGTTTAAACATATTAAAATAACCCATGAAGATCAGGGTTAGAATTGATCCTCTGCAGATTGATGCTCATGCTGTTGATCACTGGATTGTCTGGTCCAGACTTGATTATTTACAGACCGCCGCCATATAGCTGGAATATTGCTGAATGCAGCGTTAAACAACAAACCAACCAATCAACCATATTAAAAAAATCAATAAAGGCACATATTTAACATTTGTACAACAGAAGTTACTTTCAACATGGTAAATACTGGTTTTCCAATTATATAGACTTACATATATACTGATAACATAAAGCTAAGGCTTAAATCTGACATAAACATACCAAAATATCATGAAAGAGAAAAATAGTACACTCGCTCAATCCTGAACTTCTCCTTCCCAAATGTAATGAATATTTCAAACCTTTCCATCTCAAATGGTATGCCTATCTCAAAAAGAGGGAGGCACAATATTCTTCACTGGACCCACAAAATATCTTTTGCTAAGTGTTTGGCTGTTTCTTTCAG
Organism: Haliotis laevigata; assembly: GCA_008038995.1. Taxonomy (NCBI): domain Eukaryota; kingdom Metazoa; phylum Mollusca; class Gastropoda; order Lepetellida; family Haliotidae; genus Haliotis; species Haliotis laevigata. Next base: position 167,409 of record VKKT01002333.1, on the reverse strand, counting down.
AGCAGTTACGTGCATCATGTCATCCCTCAGGCCACATGATCAATGATTCCTTCCAGGCTCTAAAGGTTGTATCAAAACAAGCAGTTCTCTAATACATACATACATACTAACATTTGTATAGCGCTGATATCCACCTCAGCTGCTCAAAGGCGCTTTGTTTGTTCCCTAAATCACTGGATGTCAATCTCAAGGGCACGTCGTATTATCAGTCTCAACTCCCTGGGGATCATACAACTCT
>VKKT01002333.1:92283-103951 GCA_008038995.1 Haliotis laevigata | reverse complement strand
GGCGGAATAATAATAAATAATAATAATAATCCGAACGATTACAATAGGTCTCCTGCCTAGAGGTAAGGAGCCCTAAAAATGGCACTCTGGTAAAGGTCATTGCGTGAATCCGATATAACTGACTGACTGAGTTTAGTTTTACGCCGCTTTTTTAGCAATATTCCAGCAATATCACGGCGGGGGACACCAGAAATGGGCTTAACACATTGTGCCCTTGTGCGGAATCGAACCCGGGTCTTCGGCGTGACGAGCCAACGCTTTAACCACTAGGCTACCCCACCGCCCCGAATCCGATATAAGTCACACCGTGGAATAGCTGAAATAGAGTTGGAACACTCGCTCGATTACAGCATGGGGTTTGTTGTTTAACGCCGCACTCAGTAATATTCCAGCTGTTTGGAGACGGTCTGTTAATAATCGAATGTGGACAAGATAATCCAGTGATCAACATCATGAGCATCGATCTACGCAATTATGATACGATGACATGTTTCAACCACGTCAACGAGCCTGACCACCCGACAAGCATGGATTGTTGAAAACCATTTCTAGCCCTGATCATTACAAGGCTAGAAATGTCAAATGTTAAAGCTGCAGAATATTTGAATAAAATGTATGAAGAATGTTCAAATGGCTGACAACTATGCCCCTTATGATCACATACATAAACATGGCTAAAATGAGTGATAACAATAAATGACAACTATTTCGTAAATCTCTCCTCAACGATACAATAATACGTATCCTATGGACACAAAAGAGGATCTCATCACACAATTTTCCTTAAGAAGATGGACGTGCCAATATACATATCGCTCACAAACCCACCGAATAGTTGAAGACAATTATATCAATTTAAAAGGTCAGAGCGTCTTTTATCACCTGTTTGGTCGATAAAACCCTATATTAAAGTGACCTTTAACTCTGATATAATGATAGGCGTCTTAATGTATTTGGGTCGTTGAATCATTTTCATCGCATGCACATATTTTTTTAGGTCGATTCGCCTTCAGACAATCCATATACAGTAATAACAAAATGCGTGCAAAGGATGTATTTCTTTCTATTTCGATATGTGTGAGCAGATATTTAGTTATTTTAGGCAAACGCGGAGGTTTGTGTTGTGAGATTATATGAAGAAGCCATGCAAGACACAGGAGTATAGTTTGGTTGTTATGGGGGCGTTGCAATAATCAGTCACTGTTAATAAGCAGTGTCACTTGGCGTTCGAGAGGACAAATGCCAAATCCCACTGGTGTTTCTGTTTCACGTGAAATTCTAACGTGACATTGGTTGTAATTTTTTTTGGCGACGTCATTAAACCCTGATTGTCATGTTAGAAGTCTGTAAGTAACAATATAGGCAAGATACTAACGTATGAGGAATTCTTGATTCTGTTATGATGCCACGTCTCGAAATATTATACACCACGTTATAAGAATCTATACCTAAACGGCGCGTCGCACCATAACAGAATAAAAAATGTCTCATCAATAAAAGTGTCTTGCCATCTCTGAACCCGATGGTACCATTACCGCCAACGTCCAGTGTCACTGACCGATGCTGTTTGTGTATGGCCAATCCGTCATCTGAGTTTGTGCAACGAAAATACATACAGATCAGACATATATATCTGACCACGCATACCTTGGCGAGACAGCAGTTTTGAGACTTGTATTCGAATCCAAAGATTGATTCAATTTCTTGTGAAACACCTCATGGCTCCCACACAAATCCCTGTGCTCCAAGCTTGCTTAAAACGATAGAAAATCACAGCTTACTCAGTTAAAGATCCTGTTTAAGCCGAATGAGTTCTAGAAGGAAAAGTACATTCTGAGTAATGGATGGCCTAGATACTAAGGCCATACCGTCAAACATGAACGTCAAAATAAACGACGTTAAACCTGTACCTGGCTGGTGTTCAGTATTGAGGGGATAATGATAGCACAATGGCAGGTGTGCTCGTAGTCAATAGATGTGTGTGTGGGGTGGGGGTGGGGGGTGGGGGTTGGTGGTGTGGGGTGGTGGTGTGGGGATCTTCTTTTTATAACTACGGTGAGGTATCTCATTCAGATGGGTTATAGTAAGTCGTAGTGTTTTCAACCAACCAGCTCTCACGCGTGACGTTTAATCCGTTTCACCTCTTCTCCCAGTATTAGCTCACGATTGGATTCGTAAAGGCCAAGTTGTGACACTTAATTGTTTGGCAGGAGTGTGATAATGAATATAACTTTCTTCTGTTAAGGGTGGAGGTGTAGTAAAGGGGTATACCACAAATCTACACGCACAGTTATATGGATTACACAACAATTTGACTATAGTTAAGGAAAATCTATTAATACTATCCTAATAATTTGTTTGTTACAAAATACCGGTTTACAAGTGTACACAATGTAGAGGGCCTTCTATCAAGAATAATTATGGGCAAAGTAATATGGTATTAGTAGCTCGTGAGCTATAATCACCATATTTCCAAGTCTGGGAGATTCATGATTTAACCTTGAGATATGATAGTTTATGATTCTCCTTATTGTCACAGTCACTCAGCCCCGACGTTGGTACAAGATTTCCGTATTTGTCAGAATATCCACCTCGTTGATAACAACACTGGCAAAGTCCAAGTCTACAGACTATTCCCCACAAGACCAGACTGACACTGAGCTTCTGTAACAATCATTCGAGTTTATAATGGTTTATACAACCAACCATATATCACTGGTAACAGCTGCTTGAGCTGATAGGTAAGCCGTAGTCAGTTATCCACACTGGTTTGATTCCGTAACACTGGACAACCTTGACAACGTGAACTTTACAAGTCTCGTCAATGCCCGAAGATCTCGTCCGTGACGTCACTGTTGGCAAATACGGACCCCCCTGGCAAGGCCAACTGACATTTCGAGAGGCTAGCTGTGACGTGAGAGAAGGCTGTCTCGGGGGTCGACGGACTGTAAAATGTGCCATCACCCCTCAGCATTGACTGGCCGGGGGGTGGGGCGTGGTGTTGATGCAAAGTGTGCTGCATCGTCACGTTTTGCCTGTTTACAGCAGAATAATTACAGTGTACATGATCTGTTGCAGTATACAACGAGTACATATGTACCAGTATCGACTGATCTGGAAAGGAATGGGTCTGAGATAGGAAAGAGTCTAAAAGATTATATATGTTACAATTAGACACAAGCTGGAAAATAAAATATCGCACTTGTTACAGAATTTTACGAAATGGATTTTCATTGAAATTGTGTAGGTAACAATCCGCCGGGGTTGGAGAAATTTGCAAAATAATACCCAAAGCGTATGTAATAGCCATGGCTGTGTGATTGACGTAGTACCCAGTAATGACACAAGCTGGGGTATGATGCCAGTTTATTAGTGTACTGATGACAAACTGGTGACAAACTGACACCCTGTAACAATGAATGAAATATAAGATGCAGTTTCCATCACACGATTCGAAGTATGAGGGAAACAAACCAAATAATCACTTGTACTGAAAACGATACAGGTGATTTAATATTCGCCTATATAAGATCCCGATATACTGACGTTAATAAGAAAGTACACACCTGGTGTTTTGGGACTATTTCCATTAAAGCCATAAATATTTCGCTAGCAATGTTGTAATTGGGTACAATATCTGGTGTTTTGGAAACACTTGCACAATATTTGTGACAAGGCCGAATCAAAACACTTTTTAAATATTCATGCTGTTTTAAAGAAAACATTTTACCAAAGAATCAGGTGACTGTGTACTTTCTTCTGAACGTCAGTTTATTATGTTCCTTGGTGCATTACACGTGCTACATAAATATGGTATAATAAGCCCGATATTATATTCAATTCTTCAATTAATAAAAGTAATATATTTATGACATAAGTAACATATAGGTATGTATCTATATCATATTCATATATGTAACCGGTGAACCCCACTGGCGTCAACCTGTCAATACAAATGACAATCTCGTCGTAATTACCAGTTCATGATAATGAACATACCATGAGTACTTTTCTTTCACATATCTAAACAAGTACATCTAAACTATTATGAAGTTATTAAGACAATACCAGTTACTGACAGACCAACAAAAGTGCACATACGATCATAAATTGTATCTCTAGTATACATATCTAGTATACATATCTAGTGTACATAACAAAGGGTACAAAAATAGGACGCCAATCATTGATATGCCTCAGCTTCTACCTTGATTGATACCCGATCCACCCTACACTGAAGTAGCCCATTGAGATTCACTTAACAAAACAGAAGAGTTTTAATGGTATTACCTAGCTCACTGCTAAGTCTGTTATAAGTCTGTAATGATATCTGATTATATGATATATGTTGAATTGGGAAGATATTCAACAGACATACTTACAAAGGCTAGAATCATTTCATATTGGTGCAAACTAATTTCATCCACTTGCACATTGTCTAGTATTATATATAGGATCATGTTTACAATGAAAACGAATGACCCAAACATATCTTTACCTCTTATCAATGTAGTTAAACAATTTTGGAATGTTTTGGCTTAAACTATGTATGGATATCTCAAACTTGTACAAGTAAGATTTGTCTTAAAAGTAACATTTAGGCTTCCAAGACTTCGAAGATAAAAAAGACCAATGACCGTGATGACTAAGTCCTGAATCGTCTAGCAAGACGAAATACTTGGGAACATCTTTGGGACTCTCTTAATCGCAAAGTTCGAGCTGGAGATCTTTCTGTTCAAAATCTGCATGAATGGAGGCAGGCAGGTAAGGAATGGTAGTGGATTCCGACGCTGAGATTGCCAGTATGAGGAGGACACTGGTGGATATTATCCGTCAGGCATCTAATCGGCAAGACACAAGTCAGTGATGTAACCCTTCAGTCATAACACGTGTTATTTTTGGGATTACCCTTTTTCATGAAAGTACAGAATCAAGTACTTTGTCTCAGATTCATTCGACCATTTTTAATAAGTCATAGCTTTCGGCCATTGTAGCCGTGACAGTTGTCAGAGGGGTACACACAGTACGAGATCTAAACAACCACATGTCCGACTTCTATTTTTGTGGAAGTGTGGTGGCTATGTGGGTTAGATTGCGGCGAACATTATGTGCTGGCGAGTAGGTGCCTGACTCTGGCAGTTGGGGTTCGAATCCCGGATGGCACCCAACCTGAGAAACAGTACTAGATTCTGTACTTTTCTGAAAAGGTTTAATCCCAAGTATAACATATGCTACATTTGACCACTAAACGGCAGTGTGAGTCAGTAGTCCTTGTTAGTCCAGATCACGCACGATGTAAATTGGAAAGCCTTCCAAAGTACACATTCAAAGTAATTTACATGCAGGTCCTTTGAAAGCAAAACAGTCTGGAAAGCTAAACAGTCTCCTCCCCGATGTAACGTGATTATTCAAACATCACCGGACTACATTCATCATGTGCACCGCGAATCGCGGTGAAGAGTTGCGTCCCTTAGTCGTTACAGGAACCTATAACCGTTAATTCGATTCGCTCTGATTACATTTTATCAGCATCATGACCGTACTAGTGGACTTCATCCAAGTGTATACAAAGTCATGTAAATGTCAAATACCTACATCCCATCGGACTATCCACCTACACCAAGCCGATTGGTGGATTGATTGTTGTTTAACGCCGCGTAGCAGTTTAACAGCAATATTACAGCTGCAAATAGTGAGTGAGTGAATGAGTTTAGTTTTACGCCGCTTTTAGCAATTTTCCAGCAATATCACCGCAGGGGACACCAGAAATAGGCTTCACATATTGTACCCATATAGGGGATTGAACTCGGGTCTTCAGCGTGACGAGCGAACGGTTTAACCACTTGGCTACCCCACAGCCTGGAATCTGGACCAGGCAATCCAGTGATCAACATGGTCAACCAAGTCACCGAGCCTACCATCCGAACCCTTAGACAAACCCTCTGACGACATGAGTTGCTGATGGCCAGGTCTAACCCGGTTCTATCTCTACGGTTACACACAGCCGATATGCTGTTATAGAACTGAAATACAAAATGGGTTTAAAATCAAACTGACTCTGTTCCTTAGAATAAAAAACATCAGTGACCATTCAATATAATCAACAAAGCAATACATTTGGATATTGAATTTAATGTAGCTTTTGTGGAAAACAATTTACTAAAAATGAGCCACAGAAGACTAGTTCTATCAGATATGGCTAAAAGCGTCTATATATCTTCGTGTCTGTCTCATCTCCAGTCTACGAGTTTTTATGTTCAGCACGTTCTTATATGTATCATCATGTGCTGAAAAAAGGACGACTTCCCAAGTCACGAAATAGCCGTCGCTGTCTTCTATCTATATGCCATTCAAACTTGAGCAGTGTCTTTCGTAAACTATATTTTCACGTCTCAAGCTCTCTACACCGATGCATCTTGCATCTCACCGGGGACATACCCTACTCAACAGTTTATAAGGACATTCTATGTGAATACATGGGTAAATACAATGGGACTTGTTGAAGATGATGCCGTACGAGTAAGTATGGTTTTACACCGCTTATAGCACTATTCCAGCAATACTACGGGGGTGTTGTGTGGTGGAGGTTGGTGGGTGGACCAGAAATGGGTTTCACAAACCCGAGTCTTCAGCGTCGCAAACGCTTTAACCAATTATAATTCATTCAAATTCATAAAAATTATAATTCATTACATGAATTGATAAAACTATAGTTAATACCTAAGGTTGTCTTTTTATCTGGGTACATACCATTATAATCAAAGGTACAGCTTAATTAAGCCTTGTGCAACCAGCCATAACATGTGTTGTTTTAAGCGGTCTGTATTTTAGGAGGTCTGTTTTATGGGAAGGTGCCCGTACGAATAGTATGTGATTTTGGTTGTACTTTATTTTTATTCCATTATACGAACATGTAGCCAATTATATGCGTTCTTGTTTCGAAAGTGTCGCAAGAGTGTGAGTTATGAAACACTCCAATGGAGACCCACGCATTTGAGTTTACTTTGTTGTCGTTAAGCAAGAGAATTGAAGCCTTAGGCAAGATAGAATAACTTATTTCCCATTTAGCGTTTCAACACAAACGTATTTGAGCGGAAATCCTCTAAAAGGTCACCCCAATGTTTATGTCATTTCATTACGCCTCAAAATGAAGTTTAACATGCATTAGTTTCATCTCATTCGGACGCTAACATCAAGTACAAAATTTGACACTGAGAATGTCTCGTTTCCCGTAAATGCTGAGTGGTAAGGTGCAACAGGAACTGATTCATGCACGGATTTGGAGGGGATGCAGGAGTGTATACTGATCGAGTTGCCATGGAATCAAACGTCAAGCTGAATCATTTGCAGATTTGGTTCAACAACTAAATACACCCGAGTTAATTACCTACTATGAGTATATGAAACACGAATCGTGTCTTGTAAAATATGCCATATCAGCCATGGAAAAGATTACAACCAACGTGGCCGGTATTCTCAACACTGATGCTAAAACTGATGGCCTAGTCGCCCTCCAGCAGGATGCTCAGGTCAATGGCGGCCAGAAATATAGGGCTGTGGTCAGATTAGTTCAGTTATTAATATTATTGTTCTTGGTAATTATGGTGATATTTGATTTAGCATCGAAACTATAGTGCTTGCACTTATAAGCGCGCCGACAGCGACACATGAAGGAAACTGCACCACGCCTTGGGGAGCACCAAATTGCCGCCATTATTCCGGAAGCGAGATGTCCTTTTAAAGACGTCATGACTTCCGAGACCTGCCCTGGGACAAGCTTCCCGTGTCTTCAGGATGATCCGCAGAGGCAGTGGGACATTAAAAGATCGGTAAGTGCTTCATCATGTCAAAATATTGACATCCTTAAAAAACAGGACTATTTTCTGAAACAGGGTATTGTGAATGACATTATTTTAGTGACGTAAGTGTGTAGGAGAGTCATTTGTATTACATTTCTTTCAAGGATTGCTAGGATCAAAGCCTCCGCTAGTCACGAACAAGTCCCTGGCTTAATTCAGGTGTTCGTGTTTGAAGTCAGTACCTTGTTTCCCTCGCCATGTTGTTGCTGAATTGTTGTCTGACGGGGGCGTAACATCATTCTCACTCTCAATTTGGACGGTGGGGTAGCTTACGGGTTAAAGCGTTCCCTCATCACGCCGAAGACCCGGGTTCGATTCCCCACATGGTTACAATGAGCGGAACCCATTTCTGGTGTCCCCTGTCTTGAGGGTGCAAGAAAAATGCTGAAAGCAGCGTAAAACCATGCTCACTCACTCACATTGTACTTTGTCTATATAGTGTTCTTATAAAATTATAATTATACCAGCACAAAGATCATTATCACGTTACACTGGTAGACCATTGCTTCTACCTTCTCTAAGCTTTTTCATTTAACAGATTCGTTGAATTTAGTGATTGTGTCAAACTGAGACATGTTATTTTTTGTGAACTTTGTGTGTAAGATTTGTTATTCGACATACGCGTCCAACATGTCTAACCGTATTTGTGGCCAATAAATCACATCTGCATTATTAACATTTAAATGAATAATGTGAAGCTCATAAAATAACACATGAAAGTCACACCTTCATTCTTATATCTCGTGGGATTGGTAATAAATGACAAATGTAATTTTAGCAGCTGCACGGGTGTTAGATCTTTACTTATTAAGGAACTGCAAATGTACATAATTCAACGTCTCTAGTATGTGAGGTCATTAACCATATTACTAATACACCAAGTCTATATTTGTTAATGACACGCGTTAATGACATACGTTCAAAGTGCAACTCCCATCACTTATTGAAGGCACTGTACATTTTCATGCTTACAAAAATTACAAGACACACAGAAACAAATAGACAGTATGGTCAAAGGGGATGAATCGCACAATTACTGCGCAAGTGCGGTAGATTCCGATAGCTTTGAGGTATGTTGGGCCACGACATGCGTAATGGCAAACTTATTTGGGTTTCAAACATAAAATGTTGGGGTATGGACTATGTTGTGTGGACATTGGGAAACCAAGTACACACAGCATATGTGGCGTTTACGATATGACCTAAAAGTATGTATGACAAGGTTTAGCATATCTCATTTACGGGTGGTTCTAAAACATTTTACTGTGTAAAATTACTTTCTTTGTGTTGCGTTACGTATCAATATATAGTACAGTTTATGTTTCGTAGAGTGTTAACCTATTTTCATTCTTGTTCAATTAAAGGTCGATCCAGATGCTATAATAAACAAGTAACGTATGTTTTCCTTGTTTGCTAGGTTAATGCAGGTCCTTGTCAGCCATAGCCACACATTTTACAGAAATACATCATTGTCTGTTGACAGCACTAAATTTGTTACACACTTGGCGATGTTAGTATTGCATGCTATGCAGTTAACAATATTGTTGATGAGTAAGTAAAGACTTCATTTGGGCTGTATTATAACTCCAATGATATAAGTCGATTGCTGTATAAAATGGGAACCGGGCGACAGTAAAAGGCAAACGAGTGATGAAAACTGAATGAATCGCTGACAACCGTTGATGACACTTGCGTGATCGCAAAAAAGGGTAAACACGTCCTGCTTGAGACTAGGCAATATGCACATTTTAGGTTGGGGTTAACGCAACATGTAATCAAATTATGTTCCCACACATAAATTTACACATATTTCTAGGGATATTTGATGGTTTCATATCCTGGACACTGATCGGTTGAATCTTCACATATGAAAAAGTGTACCACAGCTGACACCAGATGAATATGTAACGTTGAAAGTTAAAGATGAAGACTATTTGCTGTCAGTATTGTATGCGTTCACTCTGGAAGAGGACGAATCAGACGCATGTTACGAATCAGATGCTGGAAATGGTTGAACACCTGTCTTGAAATGACAGCGGCCTGTGGTGGCAAAGTCTACGGCTGTGGTTGACGCTGTTGTACTCCTCTATCCAACTCAACCAATAAATGTCTGGAGATCGATCGGACCAGGGCAAAAACTATATAAACGTGTTGTTTATGTATGTCCGGCGGGTCGTTAGATCAGTCAGATAGCTTAAATGGAGTAGTTTGAGCATGGAGTAAAGGGAGACCAGGGATAGAGAATTCCTTATGGCATTGTTTTGTCTTTCGCAGCACAAGTGCAACAACCCTGAAGATCTTTCTCTGTTTTAGTTTTGCATGAGGGACAGACAAATTGTCCTGGGTTTTCTTTCATATCTGAGGCTGTGGACCAAAAACTGATCCTCGAGGTACAGCATATCCAATGGTCACCTGTTTAGAGTTATGGTCATCGAACTGACACCTGGTTCGAAGGTAAGTCAAAATCATGTGAACCAAGTATAATCAACCCGGCAGTGCGTTTGTTATGATCCATCGTGTCAAAGGCAGCTGACAGGTACAAATATATCAAAAGTGCCAAATTACCTGGGTCAACAGAACAGCTCGGATCAGTTCGCACCAGGGCATGGCAGTGCAAAAATTTAGACAGTTGATCAAAGTTGTTTGAGAAAGAAATGTCACTACTTTGGTGTTCGTTCAAGAATCTTGGATATGAACGATTGGTTGGAGACGGTTTGATTTGACAGTCAATATTGTCTGCTGAGGAAGAGATCCCACTCAAGCCTCCATGAGGGAATACGTCAGTGCCAAGAGTTCTGTTATCAGCTTTGTGATGGCAGGGGGGAAGAAGGTCCAAATATTGCACGAGTATCCAACTGCATTTGATCAATGATTGTCATCTTGAGTTAAAGGATCAAAGCAAGAAATATGCTCACATTCTGTCTGAGACAATTTGACTTCATGGTTTGCCAGATACCTGATAGTGTAAGTTTTCTTTCTGATCAAGTAGTTGGAAGAAAGGTCAACCTTTTCAAAACTTTGTTGATGCAATACAAAGACATCTCTCAATTAGACTTCATTCGAACAGACATGACGTTTGCCCTTCTGACCTGTCGATGGACCCAAGAGTTGACTTTCGCCAGTGACGCTCTACGATTTCGTTTGCCAAATGTTACCTGGCCATCATTTCAAGAAAACCAAGACCAAACAAGGATTTACCGAAGACAGAGTGAAGCGTGTAGAGGTACAATTCAGCCAACTCATTTACCTCCTCTGATGTCTGCACAACACGTTATTGCCTGAGGTTCTTTCTAAAGTCATCATTAGTAATGGATCTGACATGATGTTTAACTCCAGGTCTCGGATTTTAGTAAACCTACTCTAAGCCCTGGATCCATTCCCGTGTTTTTCAGAGTGTCAATTACTCGCCCTTTACCACCCTTAACATTATACCGACCAATCAAAGGTCGAGCTAAGGTAAAACGGAAATCGGTAATGGTGCGGTCCCAGTGGCGACCTCACCCTACTCGACCTTCTCGACCTGAAGGTCGAATTGGGGGTCGAGTTGGACGAGTTTCAGAACGAGTTAGGTCGAGTCAGGTCGAGTCAGATCGAATCAGGTCTACCAAGTTTTWGAAATTTTTTTGACATGTCAAAAATTTCCCCCGACTTCCTCCTCGACCTTCGGTCCGAGATGGGGTCGAGACAAGGTCAAGAATAGGTCGAGGTAGGTCGAAAAAAGGTCGAGTTTAGGTCGACATTAGGTCTAGCTGGTCGAGTTGAAGGTCGAGCTGGCCTGACATGCCGCTCCGTGTTCGTCTTAGAGTCGA